>ML381313.1:0-50796 GCA_005239525.1 Nicotiana knightiana
ATGCTCAATATTAATTTTACTTATGTTAAAGAACTTAGCTCAAAGTAATAATATAAAATAAAAAAATAGACAAGAATATATGGAGAAAGAGATGAGAAATTCTTATTTCTTCCATGTATTCAAGTGTGTACAATCTTATGCCCAAACCATTTATTTATAGGATGACATTGAGGCAAAATACAAAAGGATGTCATGAACATGGTATTAACTACTGAGATCATGAGGGAAGATCGTGGAGGAGTTATAGAGGTGTGAGAGTTACAACAATAATTGTAAGAAGTATTGGGGATTATCTACATAATGGAGAAAAGTAATGACAGTTATATTTGATTAGTGGACATCCATATAATATGTATTTCATAACACTCTCCCTTGGATGTCCAAAGATAATGTGCCTCGTTAAAACCTTATTAAGAAAAAATCCTGTGGGAAAAAAATTTAGTAAAGGAAAAAGAGTACACATATCTTGTAATATGCATTATTTGCTGCCTCATTAAAAACCTTGCCAAGAAAATTCAATGGGATAAAATTTTAACTAAGAGAAAAAAAGTACAATGCATATTTGCCTCCCCCTGATGAAAACATCAATTTGTTTCTCAGAGATGACATATTCCGATCTTGTATACCAACTTCTCAAATGTTGAGGTTGCTCATGCTTCACTAAACAGAACACCAAATTACTAAACGAACAAACTTGTTGAACATCTATTTCACCGTTCGGTGAAGATTGTGTCTGGTAAAGAACTTTGATGAAATATATGCTTTATTCTGTCTCCTTCCAAATGTCCTTCTTCCAATTTAGATAAACAAATATCATCGTCTTCTCTATTATTGGAATCTTCTCTTCAAGGAAAAGTCACACATTTGTTGTGTGTTGAGTCACTTCCTTTAT
This sequence comes from Nicotiana knightiana, assembly GCA_005239525.1. Lineage (NCBI taxonomy): Eukaryota > Viridiplantae > Streptophyta > Magnoliopsida > Solanales > Solanaceae > Nicotiana > Nicotiana knightiana. The sequence continues at coordinate 893 of ML381313.1, forward strand.
CAGTTGCTAGAATACTGACATGACTTGAATAAGTATCAACAATTGACTACCTTGTGAAATAATAATATGATAGTACCCTCACATACAAATAGATTATTTGAAGAAGAACTTCAGAAAATGCCTGCATTTACATAACCAACAAAACCTTGACAATATTTGTTAGAATAAACAAATCTATACTAAGGATTTCTTTTGCAATATAACACTAATCGTATTTAGTATATCCATATAGGAGTAAAACTACGTCTCGCTAGAATATTGTTATACTTATGGTTCTAGCAGGTTACATTAATGCACCAATTGCACTAGACACACAAATAAATAATGTACGCCATGATTGGTCTAATCCACATAAGCATTTGATGAAACTTTATCTAATAAGTTTCTTGGGAACCTTAATATGCTTCAGAACAATTTAAATCCTTCAATGATTTCCAATATACGCATATCAAGTTTTTCATGTGTTGCCAGATTAAAACCTGAAATGACTACACCCACCACAGGGGAATATGTCTCTATATAATCAATACCAGGATATTTACAAATCTTCTTGTGACACAAGTCGTCTTTATGTCTATTGACTTGACCTTTTTTGCACAAGAACACATTTATACTTCCACTAGCTTTGTACTTTCAGGTTTTGGAACTATCCGTCCAACTTCACATTTTTCAGGTGAAGTCAATTTTCATTGCGTATTTTTTATTTGGCCAATCATTTATCTGTCCAAATTTCATGACAGGTTTGAGCTCAAGATCCTCGTCAATATTAATAATATTGAGCGCTACATTATATTAACAATATCGTCGACTATCATTTTGCATCAATTCCATCATCACTCAATAAAGACATAACCTACCGAGATCTCAATAGTTTCAGGTACTTGAGCCTCTCCCATGAGGTCTTACAAAAGTATTATGTCGTGGTGCTCTTATAGAGCACTTGCCTCCTTATTATGACCATCTTTATCATTTGCTTCTCTCTTTCTTCAAGAAGTTTTATCTTTGGAACCGATTAGTCTATTACGCTTCACGCATTCCATAGACTATGTCCATCATGGACTTTATTCTATTTGGAGCATTAGTAGCTGAAATATAAAATTTAGTTTTGGGTCAGAAAATACGGTTTGCAACAATTTGCAAATGAATTATCACTTGAACTTCAAGTTCATATATCCTTGTACAAGGATCTAGGTGCACTCATAATAATTCATTTCATGTATTACTTTTTCAGCTGCCCATTTTCTCCCTCTTAATGCCGGGATCACCAACACATATCCCCAACTTTCTTTGGAGACCCATCATTGTGCATTGTGGTGGAACAATTAAATCATATAGCACATCCACATTTCTAGATGAAAATTATTTGGTTCCTGATCCTGAACCGATTATGATAGATATAAATTTTCATAACTTGGTTAGATGAGTACAAATGCTGTTGTATATTAAATAATACATTCAACATTCGTTTTGGGGGGTTTTGATCTCATAATCAATGGTTTTCTTAATTGGAAGCATACAATTTCTGCTAAACGAACTTGGATTTAAACCAGCTTTATCAAGATAAATTATCATAATTTGAACTGTGCTCTAACAATTTGAGCAAGCAATCTTGCAAATCCAATCTGCAAGTTGATAACAAACGCACATGTGACCATAGAATATATGCATCTATTAAAATCTTATAATAGTGAACGATCCACATGGCAGGTGATGAGGCCCATACCTATATATCACCTTTTATTCCTTCCAGATATCAAGGGATTCAATCACAACCTTAGCTGGCATATCATGAGAATAAGCAGCACAAGATAATTCTTGAAGAATCTTCTATTTCTTCAATATATGCCATTGTGAATTTTCAATTAATTTGTGCATCATAATTGAACCGGGATGGCCAACCGATCATGCCAACTGATATATATATATCTGTAAACATCTAATTTACTATGGCATGTGATTCAATCACCATGCTTATATTTGTGTAGTACAAATAGAAGAAAAACAGAGTAACCTTTTATATTTACCTGCTGTAATTATAGTAATATGAAGATGTTCAATCTTCCTTTCATTTATATTCTCAAATTCCAACAACTTTGGCTAATATATTTGAAACTCAAAAAGAGTTTCTTTTGAGACTTACTATAATATCAATGTCATACACAATTTTATTCATCCGGTAGTAACAAATTATCTCTTTCGGAGCTTTTAATTTATTTTTGTACTACATGATCTTTTGTCACACCATCCATATGGTGAATGTCTTATTCACGGAATTTTTTTTATCATAATAATGTCATGGTCAAAATCAACATAAGAAAAATCATTTCTTGCTTTAGCTTTGTCTTTAATAACCTTTTGTAAGACACGCCGAAATATTTTTGGCGTACCACATGTACGCAACCAATGACATATTCATGTAACCACACATCAATATTCATTATTTTTCTTTCTCTCAACCCTTCCAGTAGAGGTGGGTTATAGTATTTATTCAACCATGCATAAACACATCCTGTTGCGTAATTTATATCATATATATATATTTTCACATTCACTTTCAGGAATGAGTCTGCATTTATAATGCTTATCACAAGTAACATTTTTTTAAAAAAACAATGGACTATATCGTCTGAACGTGCTTCATATTTACACACCATATTGCTACATATTTCCTCCACCTTTGAAGGATTATTTTCAGAACCCTTATTGTTCTCCTTTTTACAATTACCATGATGATGACTATTATTATCATTGATCTTTGGCACGCCCACATTTGTTGGTCAACACTTGTCTTCATTTAGAGTTATTATGTACCGCTATCACATTCACTTCAAGAATGGAGCAAATCAAGTGGGACAAGGTTCATGCTTTTTCATGAAAAATACATTATTTTTTTAATCATCATTATATCATCAATATGGTGTATTGAGACTCAAACCCGATGCATTACCCATATAAAAGTGTGTAAGGTTATAATGCATTGGGACTCGGACCCAACTCTTATCATTATGGTGCATCAGAACTCAAACCTGATGTCTTATCCTCCGCTAATGGGATCGAATGTCTTTTTTCTCTTTAACAAACTTGGGGTATATCAATCACACATAAAATGCCTACAGCCAAAAGACTAATACAAGAAATAGCAGAATCAGTAAAAAGCTAATTCATGCGTTTAGTTCATTACAAAATCATTGTAATGATATGACTGTATCCCGTGTATTAGAGATTAGTATGAAGGAAAAGAAGAACTCCGAATAAGTAGTAGCACCAAAATTACTAAACAGAAACTTATAGCTTCTAAGATTTTCACTAAAACTTTGATTTTGGTTTAGGAGACAATTATGTTCCTTACTGATAGTTAGGAGTAAAACTTTACCCATAAAAACTTCATATGAGGTCTAATTTCTTAGGATGAAAGAACATAAAACTAGATATTTTGTGTACTAGTGTTAATGAATAAACTCTTACCACTAAGAATAAAGTTACCTGCCCGCCAAAATGGTATGACCAGAGTCGAAGTTAAAGAGCACCTACCACATCATCTTGACACAGAAGATCATGAAATGAACAATTTGTGCTGATAAAGTGTTAAGAAACTTAACTCAAAGTAATAATATAAAATAAGAAAATAGACAAGAATGTAGGGAGAATGTGATGATCCGATAGGTCATCTTATGTTTTCGAACCCAATTCTGTGTTCTGAAGCCTTATACCTCATTTTAGCCTTTCTCGATTTGCGTACGTAATCTGGGCGTCTTTCCAAAAAGCTTTTATGTTAAAAACTGAGAAAAATATGAAATTTTCTCTTGAAATCCATTTGAGTTGACTTCAGTCAACGTTTTGAGCAAACATAGCCAAATTCGTGTTTAGATGGCCCCGATGGGCTCGTATCATGATTTGGGACTTGGCGTATTCTCGGAATCGAATTCGGAAGTCCCTAGCCCGAGTTATCACACTTTATAGAAATTTGAAAGTAAAGGCTTAATGAATTTCAAATGTTTGACCTTTGTTTGACTTTTTAGATATCAGGTCCGTATTTTAGTTTCGGAACCCGGTATAGGTCCAATACCATATTTATGACTTGTCTGTCAAATTTGGTGAGAAACAGAGTTGGTTTGATGTGATTCGGACATCCGGTTGTGAAAATAGAAGTTTCAAAGTTTTGTTGAAAATTTCATTTGAATCGGTGTTCAATTCGTAGTTCTAGGTATTATTTTGGCGATTTGATCGTGTGAGCAAGTCCATATGATCTTTTTAGACTTGTATGCGTAGTTGGTTTAGAGCTTCGAGGGCTCGGGTGAGTTTCAGATAGGCTATAGAGTGAAATTGGACTTAGAAAATGTTGTTGGTGTTTCAGTTTTGGTGCAGGACTCTGATCTCGCATTTGCGAGATCAGACATCGCATTTGCGACCTCTGATGGGTTTGCATTTGCGAGCTACTCATCGCATTTTCGAAGAGTAGCTGGGCCACATAATGTTCGCATTTACGATGAATGCTTCACATTTGTGAAGTGAGACAAGTGGAGGTGGTGATCGCAAATGCGATCAAATGGTCGCATTTGTGGAAATGCGAACATTTCATCGCAAATGCGATGAATGCAGAGATGTGATGATCTTCTCAATTGCAATGGATTCTGCACATTTTCGGGGTTCGCATCAGGTCGCAAATGCAATATCTGCAGCTGATCAAAACTTGACTTAGACGGGATTTTTGTTCATTCTTCAAAAATTTCAAAACAAGAAACCCTAGAGGCGATTTTCCAAAGGACTTTTCTTTTCCAAATTAATGGTAAGTGATTCTAAACTAGTTTCTTTCAATCTTTCACTACATATCCTTAGATTTCAATAAAAAATCTTGTGTTTTCATAGTGGAAATTGGAGGTTTTGGGTAGAATTAGGGAATTTTTGTAAATTGGGGATTTAGACCTCAAATTGAGGTTGTATTTCCAAAATAAATTACATAATTGGGCTCGGGGTGAATGGGTAATCGGGGTTTGGTCCGAACTTCGAGATTCGACCAAGCGGGCCCGAGGGTTGACTTTTTCAAAAATGACCTAAATTGAATTCTTTGCAATCGTGGGTAGTTCCTAAGGCTTAATTTGAATCGTTTGGTTTGTAATTTTCTAGACTCTATTGGTTCGGAGGCTTGTTTGAGAGACAAGGCTGTGGTTGAGCAGTGAGTGGTCTTTTGGAGAAAAGTAAGTGTTGTGTCTAACTTGACTTGAGAGAATTAAGAACCTTCGAACTATGTGCTATGTGAATTTCATGTGAGCGGCGTATATGTGAGGTGACGAGTGCTTATGCGCCGCCGAACTCTATGTTTTTCCTTGTTTTTCCGCTTTCCTTTAGCCATATCTTTCTCTGTCTTAATTATTATATGTCCTAAATGTATTTCCATGCCTAACTACTACCTTTAATCAATGTCTTTCTCCTGTTTATGATATTAGATCTTTTCAAAGTTTCATGATCTTCTGCTATTTGGCTAAACTGATTTATTCGCACCTTCTAGTTGTGAATTTCTAGGTTAGTCTCGTTGTGTAGTATTATTTATGTAGATTCTCATGTTGTGAAGGTTCCCCATTTGGTTCAGTTTGGTACTTATAGATTGTAAAGGCTTTCCGTAATTTGAATTGTAAATTTTGCTGTGCACATTGATTACTTGAAATTGATATGGTGGGATAGGGTTGAACGCTACAACAGGTGAAATAAGGGTGGATTGACGTGGTGGAATAGGGGTGAATCTATATTGTGCGGTGGGATCAGGTTGCACGTCACAACAGGTGTAATAAGGGTGGATTATTTTGGTGGAATAAGGGTGAAGTATGATTATGATATTATGATATGGTGGGATCGGGTTGCACGCTGGAACACACACACATGTGCGCACATATATATGCACACATACACTCATTGTTTTTAATGTTGTTACGAGGAGATAAGGGAGGATTATGTGATGTATGGTGGGATCGAGTTGCGCGCCGCAATAACCTATGTGTTTATATTCCCCTAAGCTGTGTAGTTTTACTGTACTTTGTTTTGCACTTAACTGGTAAATTCTGAATGTCGATGGCTTATCCCTGAAGTTGTAGCTATTATTCTCAATTGATTGCTTTATTTCGTTCTATATTTCCTTTTCTGTCTTTATTATATATTGCATACATGTTGTAGTGTGAGTGACCCGCTTTAGCCTAGTCACTACTTCGTCGATGTTAGACTCAGCACTTACAGAGTACATGGGGTCGGTGGTACTCATACTACTGTCACGAACCAAACCGATGGGCCGAGATGGGTACCCGGTACCTTACTCAACCGAGTACCAACATAATGTATCTTTTCATGTCATACTATCATAGATAACTAAGCCAGAAGGTTACCGTGAGATAAGTAGAATACAACATGTAATACCAACTTATACATAAGACATACGGGACTATAAGACCAATATAACCACTCGTACACTGAACATAGGCCGACAAGGCCATACAATATTTTACATACATGACATCTGTCTACAAGCTTCTTAGAATACATAATTTTCATAAAGGTCAGGACAGAGTCCCGCCATACCAAATAATACACCTCTAAATCATAGTAACCCAACAAGTAACTCCGAAGCAAATGGAGCACACCAACATCTTCCGCTAAGCTGATAGCCTACTTGGAGGCCCTCGACCTGTCTATCGGAACCTGCGGGCATGAAACGCAGCGTCCCCAGGGAAAAGGGACGCCAGTAAAAATAATGTACCGAGAATGTAAGGAATGAAAATCAGTAAATAATAGACATGAGAGAAACATGGAGTAAAGACTCGACATGTACGTCTGCATAGCTCTGTGAATCATTTTATTTTTATAATGTCATGCATATGCGTATAAATGTCATACCATGCATAGGTAAATGCGTTCATAACATCATCAAGCCTCAGAGGGCATACCATTATATCATTTTGGCCACTATGGGCAAATCATCAACGTATACCAGCTGATCAGGTGGTGGTGCGTATATAACGCCATAAACTTTTTCCATATCTCATATACATATAATATACGCGTATATAACGACATCTGGTCATGGGTCAATGCACATGTATAAATGCATGAAATGCATAAGAAATACGTCAACAAGATTTTCTCGGAATGCCATAAAAATCAATATGCCTTTCGGATAAACTTTATCAAATACGTATATTTCTGAGACCATGAACAGAAGATATAATAACAATTCACATGGAGAATCAAGAATATAGATACCCTTAGTATTTCTATGAATAGAGTTATTTATGAAAGTTGCATATTTTGCTTGTTTCATTTGTATTATTTGGATCATGCCAAAAAGAAAGAAAGGATAACCTTAACATACCTGAGCCGATTCTTTTGACAATCCCTTTAACACACTTCTTTTGCAAAAATACATAACAACATATCGAAGTAGGAAAAATCCGTATGATGTTCTTGAGGAAGATCACACGGTACTCTCTTAGAATCGCAAATCCCACATTGCTAAGATGATAAGAAATCATGTTAAATTGCTATGAAATCTTATTGAATTTGTTGAAGATGTTATGAAAAACCTCACGTTACTATTACACAAAATGATTTCGTATGACTTGCTGAAGTTTCCCTTCACCTTATTGTGGAGATGTAAGCACCTTTTTAAGTGATTTAGATAGAGTTTTTTTAAGTCCTGTGGTGTGGGCCCCGCATTATAAGACTTGGCCACCAAAATTGTTCTAACTATGCCACCTTGAAATGATTTAAAATTCATATATATGGGCATAGTCGGTTGCCACGTTGGGGCTTATGCAAAAGCCTTAACCACCCACTACTTTCTTAATCAATTATTATATCTCCCATTATCCAATAATTAACCAATTATCCACATAATTAAGAATTATCTCAAATTATGTAAAATACTACTCATTTTTAACACACCTTACTATCACGGACATGTGGTACCTTGTATGGTACTAGTCCATAAATACCGGGCATTTTATCTCGAGCCGTATTTTATCCCAAAATTTCAAACTTCAAAGAAATTTATTTTCTTCGATTTTCTTAACCTCTCACCTTCACGAATTTACTCATTAATTGTTTGAAATAGCATAAAATGCTTATAATCTTAAAATAATCTCATTCCCGAACTTACGACGAAACTTTAACGTACGAAAAATGCGGGATGTAATATCTCATTTCCGAGCTTTCATCAATTGAATTATGGCGTACTTTCACGTACGAAAACATGGGGTGTAATATCATTTCCCCCTTTGGAATATTCGTCCTCGAATGTTGACTGATGTACTTATCATAATCTATAGCTCTTGTGAATATTTTAATACTCTTCTTTCCATCTAGGCAATTGTTCTTTGAATAAATTCAAAGGTCAGGGCATTCCCCCCTTTAGGCCTCTTTCTCACACCACGTTCTGTGGTCTAAATTCTTCTAATCTCGTAACTCCTGCTACCTTTTGTCATGCAGCCAGTACTACTTTTTTCTTATATGTGCGCCTGTGCGACTCTTCTCTCATTTTTCCTCTAGTTTTTTTAGCCGATCTCTAGGCGTCACTTTGTAAGCATATACATAGCTTGAAAAGATGTTTCTTTGGGCATTTATAAGTATACTGAAATTCTCTGCTCGGTACTTTGTTGAACTTATGAATATTGCTATATCTTATTTCGTAGACTAGGTTATCCATCCGTATGGCTTTACTGCATCGAGGTAGGTTATACTGACCATAACTCTTACTTCGATTCATAATTACTGAGGTTTTCTTCCAAACTCCAGGTTACTTTCGTTTCTTATCCTACATGTATAAATCTAAGTCCTTTAATGCTTCTTCATCACCGTTCATCTTAAGAGTGATGGCCTATTCTCATCTCATACTCTGTGACTTTTGTCCATCCATTGTTGGTTCACCTCGATATTGATCTACAATATACCACTGATAACTTGAAACTTCTTACGTAATACCTTGCCACTAGGGCTTACGTTGCATCGAGGAATATTTGAAGTGATTTTCTAATCCACTTAGCAGTGATATTGTACTTCAATAACCATATTTTATAGCATCCCAGTGTGATTCATTTAAGTGGGTATTTTAATCCCGTACGATTTATGAAATCCTCTTCAAATCATTACTCAATCGAAGTCCCAATCATCATCCTTTATCTATCACAATTACACCCCCATTGTACTATCAGGGCGAAATTCCATCTCTTCTAAATACCATTAATCTTAGACTTCTTTGAGTTCATTCAGGCTGTACTAAGCTTTCTATAACTTAGAGAAATCATCAACTCTCTTGTTTTCATGGGCTTAATCCTAAGGACTTATCCATTCTCGTAACCTTCTCACTCGTCCTTTCTTATCCTTACTCCTGTTGTCACGACCCAAAATCCCACCTTCAGGTCGTGATGGCGTCTAACGTTGAACACGCCAGACAAGCCAATGTTTTGGTTAAATTTACTATTTCTTTATTAATAACAATTGAAATAACAGTAGTAAACTAGAACAGTTATAATTAGAAAATGCGGAAGATAAGAAATTCAACAACTTAAATTATAAATCTTACAAAATTTCCTTAAATACACCCCCAGAACTGGTATCACAATCTCACGGACAGTCTAGATTTACTAAAAATAAAGGTCTGAAATAAATGTGTACAACTGTCTTGGAACTACGTGAAAAGACAGAAAAGAGAGATAGGGGGTGACGCCAAGGCCCACGAACGTCTGCGAGACTACCTCAGTGTTTCCTGTGGACTGAAGGATACTCCCTCGATCAATGCCCACTGGGTCCGGCTCTGTAATCTGTACAACATAAAGAAGAACAGGTGTAGCATCAGTAAAACCGATCCTATGTACTAAGTAAGTGCCGAGCCTAACCTCGGCGAAATAGTGACGAGGCTAGGACAAGACAAATAATATAACCTGTGCAGTTTAAATAAAATATAACAGGAAATAACCACAAGAAATAAACAGTAAGCACAATAACAGGGAAAACATGTTGGGGAAAAGGGATAGCAATTATTGAAATGATGGAAGGAAGCAACAGTCTAAATATCCAAAAATAATAACGGGAATTAACAACACGAAATAAACAAGTGAAAAGAAATGGCACGACATGTAACCTCGTGCATATTTTTAGTATAATCGGCACGGAATGTCCCCTCGTGCATAACAATATAAAATATGGCATAGAATGTCCCCTCGATAAATGCTTAACAATTCAATTCCAATGCTTAAATATAGAATTTTCAACTTTCTTTCCAAAATTCCAAAAATTGACCCCGGGCCCGCTTGGTCCAAACACGAGGTTCGAACCAAAATCCGATCACCCATTCACCCACGAGCCCGAATATATAATTTATTTTGAAATCCGATCCCAAAATGAGGTCAAATTTCTAAATAATCAAAAAGCCCTAACTCTACCCAAAACCCCAATTTTCTACCCTTAATCACATGTTTTTAGGCCTAGAATCTAGTGGGTGTTGATAAAAATGGAAGAAAACGAGGTTAGGATTACATACCTATGAAGCTATGGTGAAGAGGTTCTTCGAAAATCACCCAAGGAGGTGTGGAGAAGAAGAAGTTATGACAAAAGGTGCAATTCCCGTAAGTGTTCTGTTTTGGGACTAAATAAATGACTGGGCGAAAATAGCTTACGTGATTGCTTAGAGTACTGGACCTGGACCATCGCGATCGCGACCAAGCGACCGCGTTCGCGTAGAGTACTAGCTACCCAGCCCCTCAGCCCCATATTTGCATTACGCATTCGCGTGACGCCGCTCGTGTTCGCGTAGAGCTTTTTCCCCAAGCTCCGCGTTCGCTTCCAAGGCCATGCGTTCGCGTAGGGTAATTCCAACCCCTCCCAGAAGTTCTCATCACGATCGCATGCAGTGCACCATGATCGCGAAAGTCAAAAGACCTGGATACCAGATACAGTAGAAAAAATCCAGATTTTTCTAAGTTAAACCACCCCGACGCCTACCTGAAAATCACCCGAGCCCTCGGGGATCCAAACCAATTATAAACACAACCTCAAAAACATCCTACGGACATATTCAAGTAATCAAAACATCAGAATAACATCGAATTAAACCTCAAAATCAATGAAATTCCTTTAAACTTCTAAATTTTCCATTTTCGATCTGAATCACGTCAAACTAAGTCTGTTTCCCACCAAATTTCACAGATAACACATATAAGACATATTAAGCCTGTTCCGGGCTCAGGAACCATAATACGGGCCCGATATCACATGTTTCACATCAAATATCATTTTCAAAGACCTTTATATTTTTCAGAATACAATTTTCTTCAAAAATTCATTTCTCGGAATTCGATTCCGGGCATACGCCCAAGTCCTATATTTTTCTACGGACCATCCGGGACCGTCAAATCACGAGTCCGGGTCCGTTTACCAAAAATATTGATCAAAGTCAACTTTATTCAAATATTTATTATAAAATCATCATTTTATCAATTATTCCACTTAACGGTTTCCCGGCAACACCCCGGGCTGCACACGTACATCGAGGTGATATAAAAGGAGGCTCTCACAGCCTCGAAACACAGATTTAGCTAAAATTATACGGGATGACCTTTTGGGTCATCACACATCTCTTCCTAAAACCTTGTCGCTTTACCATACTTTAACTTGCGACCTACACATATCTATTTATACTACTCGCAACCTTCCAACTTGCTAGCATCATAGATTTCCTTATGTCATTATGTACCATCAAGCGAGACATCATATCGTCTATCTCTTTCATGACCTCGTTTCCATATAGGAATAATTCATATTCACAACTTGCACCTCTGATATTAAAAGTGATCCTGAAATGTTCTCAATCACGAGGTCTATAATTTTTTGGGTCTAATAATCAGACTCCTGATTTTCTTCGTTGATGTAACTCTTTAGTTTTTTCTTCCTTCTATCAGCCTTTATATAGGCTTAAGCTATCTTCTAATCAGCGGCTCATAGTATTAGTTATTACTCTAGCCCTTCATGGACGCTATAGAATATCCATGATATTATCTCCTAACAATTCAATCATTTTCTATGACCCGGGCTCACTTCTTTCTTTTAACTTATATCGGAATCTTCTACGGCTGTATGATTGTCAACATATATGCTGCATGGATAATACTCCGAAATCTTGAGCGCATTCATAATGTAACTCACTCCGGATCATTGATCGAATAATCTCTTTCGTTCCTTCTCAGCTTTCGTTAAACGTGAGCTATTACTTTTCCTGGTCTTTCTGCCCCATTGTTGCATGCATACTTAGCTTATCTTAGTTACCATGCATGCCGGAAGTTTTGGGCAATTCCTATGGTCTCGAATATTACTTTTGATTTTACTTCCCATTCACTAGCCACGGTAGGTGCCACTTTCTTATGGAGTGCATACAATGTTGTTGTGAGACTGTTGTTACAAGGCCATTTCCTCTTTAGGTCATTGTGCTTAGGTTGAAGCCTTCTTCCTTGTTTCCTCATCTACTCTTTCGTTCTAGTACTTAGGGAAGACCCTCTGACTCTTGTAAAGCTGCAATCTTATTACATCGTATACCCGATGGAATTCTTGATGTTCGTACTCACCTATAATTATCCTTAGTTACTTACCTCCCTACTCATGTGCTCGCACGATTTCTTCTGAGCTGATATTTTGATTGTCTTCCCAGTGGTACTCTCTTTTACCTTAGTAACACTCATACAGTACCTTTAGCTACCCCAACTCCTATCTTAATATATCTCAAGTTTACGATGTCATATCTGTGAGACTGAATTCCTCGTGATGGGGTTCACTGTGTTTATCTTGCACAATCTGTTGATTTGTCTATGTCCTCTTGTTTAGACATAACTAGGCTCTTCTTGGATCAACTACTATCTACTAGTTGTCCCATTCTCATATCAATATTCCGCGTAATATTTCTTGGGTTATTTCCCTTACGCCTCATACATGCTCATTCTCTATCAATAACATCTCGGGCAAAAACCCTTACTTTCTCTCCCTGACATCGTGTTTGCATAATGTTCTGGAATCGTAGCGTACCCGTAGGCTTTGAATAAGTGCAATCTCATCTCTTTCTCATTTTATCGCATTCATCCTTTACCATTCCATAGTTACTAGAACCACTTAATCCTGACTTTATGCCACATCACTCCATATTCCCCCCTTTAGGGGAGTACTTAGATTTAGTGCTATGATGATCTACGTATAGATGTTTTTTTACCTCTTCATCTTTGGCGACTATCTACATCATCGATGATCCTTACTTGCCTCACAGTAATCCTTCTGTACCAAGGATAACGAAAGTCCTTAGAGGGTGACACTAAGTGTAACTGGCACATACCGTCCCTTAAGCTTAACTTTTCTCACCTTGCTTGCTTTAGGGACGCGTCTTCAGAATGACCATTTTCTGAATTTCTCATGAATCTTCTTCTATTGTCCATTCTATTATCGCCAGAACACAAATCTAAAATTCTCATGATGTCGACCATTATCAAATCATTCAGTCCCTAATTCATGTTTAGTTTATCTTTCTCATCAGTCCATGCGGATTTCTTATTAATCTGGGGTATAACTTTTCCTTTTGGTAATCGCGTTGAATTCACGAACATATTTCTCGAAACGAGGATACGACGTTATGGCCTATACTCTTTTGTTGACTCAAGGCTTGCCACCTCTCGTCTCTTTCGCCATACAATCTTTTACGTACATGACATCTGTCTACAAGCCTCTAAGAATACACATATTTTTCATAAAGGTCAGGACAGAGTCCTGCCATACAAAATAATACACGTGTAAATCATACTAACCCAACAAGCAACTCCGAAGCAAATGGAGCACACCAACATCTTCTGCTGAGCTGATAGCCTGCTTGGAGGGCTCTAGACCTGTCTATTGGGACCTGCGGGCATGAAACTCAGCGTACCCAGGAAAAAGGGACGTCTGTACAAATAATGTACCGAGTATGAAAGGAATGAAAATCAGAAAATAATAGACATAAAAGAAACATGTAGTAAAAGACTCGACATGTACGTCTGCATAGCTCTGTGAATCGTTTTATTTTTATGATGTCATTCATATGCGTATAAATGTCCTACCATGCATAGGTATATGCGTTCATAACATCATCAAGCCTCTGAGGGCATCCTATCATATCATTTCAACCACTGTGGGCAAATCATCAACGTATACCAGCTGATCAGGTGGTGGTGCGTATATAATGCCATAACCTTTTCCCATATCCCATATTCATATAATATACGCGTACATAACGACATCTAGTCATGGGTCAATGTACATGTAAAAATGCATGAAATGCATAAGAAATATGTTAATAAGATTTTCTCGGAATGCCATGAAATTAAATATGCCTTTCGGAGAAGCTTTACCAAATAAACATTTTTCTAAGACCCATGAACAGAAGATATAATAATAATTCACATGGGGAATCAAGAATATAGACACTCCTAGTATTTCTATGAATAGAGCCATTTGTTAAAGTTGCGTATTTTGCTCGTTTCATTTGTATTATTTGAATCATACCAAAAAGAAAGAAGGGATAGCCTTAACATACCTGAGCCGATTCTTTTGAGAATCCCTCTAACACACGTCTCTTGCGAAAATACGTAACGAAGTAGGAAAAAATCCGTGTGATGTTCTTGAGGAAGATTACAACGTACTCCCTTAGAATCGCAAATCCGACATTGCTAAGATGCTAAGAAATCTTGTTGAATTGCTATGAAATCTTGTTGAATTTGTTGAAGATGTTATGAAAATCTTCACGTTACTATTACACAAAATGATTTCGTATGACTTGCTGAAGTTCCCCTTCACCTTATTGTGGAGATGTAAGAACTTTCTTAAGTGATTTAGATAGGGTTTTCTTAAGTCTTGTGGTGTGGGCCCCACATTATAAGACTTGGCCATCAAAATTGCTCTAACTATGCCACCTTGTAATGATTTAAGAGTCATATATATGTGCATAGTGGCATGCCACGTTATGGCTTATCCAAAAGCCTTAACCACCCACTGATTTCTTAATCAATTAGTTAATCTCTCATTAACCAATAATTAACCAATTACCCACATAATTAAGAATTATCTCAAATTTTTTAAAATACTACTCACATTTAATACACCTTATACACCTTACTATCATGGACATGTGGTACCTTGTATGGTATTAGTCCATAAATACCGGGTATTTTATCTCGGGCCATATTTTATCAGAAAATGTCAAACTTCGTCAAAATTCATTTTCTTCGATTTTCTTACCCTCTCACCTTTATGAATTTACTCATTACTTGTTTGAAATAACATAAAATGCTTATAATCTTAAAATAATCTCCTTTCTGAACTTATGTCGATTAACTTAATGTACGAAAAATGTGGGATGTAATATCTCATTTCCGAGATTTCATAAATTTACTTATGGCTTACTTTCACGTACGAAAACATGGGGTGTAACAACTATACTTTGCACTTCTTGCGCAGATTTTGGCATTGGTCCCAGCTGATCGAGAGGTGTAGCAGCTCGGACTGGTTCGTTAGAGACTCAAGGTAGATCTGTTGGCATTTGCAGACCTTGAAGTCCCCATCTATCTTCCCCTGTTTTTTACTGTTATTTTGTTCAAAAAGTCGTATTTCTTTCAGACTTTTCTTGTAGAAAATCCTAGAAGTTCGTGAATTGTGACTCCAGATCCGGATTGTAGTAACTATTATGGGAAAATTATATTATTTCGCACTCGTCTTTTTCGTTTCATCTTAATTGACTTTATATACTAAATTGAATGAAAATTGATTTAATGATTCTCTAACGTTGGCTTGCCTAAAAAGTGAAATGTTAAGCGTCGTCACAATCCCGAAGGTGGGAATTCCGGGTCGTGACAGAGAAAGATATGAGAGATTCTTATTTCTTCCATATATTCAAGTGTGTACAATGTGATGCACAAACCCTCTATTTATAGGATGCCATTGAGGTAATACAAAAGGATGTCATGAATATGGTATTAACTATTGAGAACATGAGAAAAGATTATGGGGAGATTATAGAGATGTGGGAGTTACAACTATAATTAGTTTTTTAAATTCATCATATAAGTAAATTACATATATAAATTTATCTCCATAGAAAGAGCATTAGTGGTTAAAAAAAGGGAACAAAATTAGTTGAAATTAGTATTAAAATCAAATTAGTAAAAATACAAACTTAAAATAATAAGGATGAAATAATGGAAGACAAAATATATCCTAAATAAGTTGTCATGAATTATTATTATAATAATAATAATAATAATAATAATAATAATAATAAAATCATATTATTATTATTATTATTATTATTATTATTATTTGCATTTGTTCCTAAAAAGGGCAACTCCTATCCCCTATTAACTGATTTCCATGTATCTTATTCTGCTATTTTAGGTTGCCAGGAGGGTTCGTGTTGAGTTTTTGAAACGAATTGAGACATTTATTCTCTTAATTGGGAGCCTAAGTTGGAAAAAGTCAATCGGATGTCGCCTCGTGTGTATCGACCTCAGATTTGAATTTTTATGGTACCGTTAGCTCCGTTAGGTGATTTTGGACTTAGCAGCGCGTCTGGAATGTGATTTCGAGGTCCATAGTAGTTTAGGGTAGAATTGGCGAAAGTTGAAATTTTGGCGATTTCGGTCCGCAGTAGAAATTTTGATATCGAGCCCGGAATGGAATTCCAGAAGTGGGAGTAGGTTCGTAATGTCATTTTTGACTTGTGTGTAAAATTTGAAGTCATCCAGACGAGGTTTGATATGTTTCGACGTCATTTGTAGAATTTGAAAAATTCCAAGTTCTTTAGGCTTGAATTCGTGCATAATTCGTGTTTTTGATGTTGTTAGATGTGGTTTGAAGGCTTGACTAAGTTCATATGGTGTATAGGATTGGTTTGTATGTTTGGTTGAGGTCTCGGGGGCCTCGGGTGTGTTTTGGATGCTTTACGGATGAAATTTGGACTTAGGAAAGTTGGTGAAGAAATTTTGGTTTTTGGTGTTTTGCACTTGTGAAGGAGAGATCGCAGGTGCGGGCTCGCACATGCGTGAGAATAGGCGCAGATGTGGAATTCGGAGGCTTGGCCAGGGATTGCAGGTGAGAGGGAAGTACCGCATCAGTGATACCCGCAGATGCGCCTGTAACGACCCGATCAGTCGTTCCGAGAGTTTTAGCTTTGTTTCCCCCGTTATGCTTCATTATATGTGGTTCAGCTCTTTTATGTTGTGTTAGGTTGGTTGGCTCGTGTTTGGAGTGATTTTTTAGAGAAAAGAGACACTTAGTCTAATAAGTTGGTTGTTTAGTTAGAAAAGTCAACCGGAAGTTGACTTATAGGTAAATAATCTCGAAATTTAGTTTTAATGGTGCGTATAGCTTCGTTAGATAATTTGGACTTAGTAGTGGGTTCGGAATGTTATTCGGAGGTCCGTGGTAGAATAAGGCTTGAATTGGCGAAATTGGATTTTTGGCGATTTCTGGTCGGCAGTGGAAAATTTGATATCAGGGTCGGAATGGAATTCAAGAAGTTGGAATTTGTTCGTAATGTCGTTTTTTATGTGTGTGAAAAATTTCAGGTCATTCAGACGTGGTTTGGTTAGTTTCAACATCGTTGGCGAATTTCAGAAGTTTAGAAACTCTTAGGCTTGAATCTGAGGGTAATTTGGTGTTTTTGTGTTGTTTTGAGCGTTCCGAAGGTTCGACTAAGTTCGGGTGATGATATATGACATGTTGGTATATTTGGTTGAGGCCCCGAGGGGCTCGGGATAATTTCAGATGGCCATCAGAGATTTTAAACTTTGAAAAATGCAGCTGGTGCTGCTATTCTGGTGTGGCCGCACCTGCGGATAGGGAACCGCAGGTTCGAGCATCACAGATGCGAAAGCGAGTTACATGTGTGAGTATTGGAGGCCTGGGGCTTTATCGCAGAAGCGGAGAAGGGGCCGCACCTGCGAGCCCGCAGTTGCGAAGTTGGGCATAAGTGAGTTCCGCAGATGCGCACCTGGGACCGCAAGTGCGAGTCCGCAGGTGCGAGAATAGTTTCCGCAGGCACAGAATCTCTGGCAAAGCCTATATAAGTTGCACTTCGCGAATTTTTCTTATTTCCACCATTTTTGAAGGCGGGTTTGGATCTTTTGGGGTGATTTTTTAGGAGAGATTCAAGGATTATCAGTGAGGTAAGTTACTTGAGCCTAATACTCGATTCAATGGTGCTTTTCAGTTAATTAAGCATGAAATTTGTGGGATTTAATGGTAAAAATTGAGGGGTTAGGGCTTGAAAATTTGAAAGTTTGATTTGGAGATTTGAGAGGTCATATGTGATTGGATTTTGATGAATTTGGTATGTATAGACTCGTGAGTAAATAAGGATTTCAGTTTTGTAATTTTTGTCGGATTTCGAGACATGGGCCCGGGTGTCGGGTTTGACCAAATTCGGGATTTGTGATGTAATTTGATAATTTTGATGTGGGCTTCAGTCCTTTAGCATGTATTAATGATATGATACTGATTTTGGATAGATTCGGCGCGAGTTGAGGCCGAGTCGAGCGACAAGGGAATCACAGAGTAGATTTTTGTCCGGTTTGAGGTAAGTAACGCTTCCAAACTTGGTTCTGAGGGTCGACACCCTGAACTACGTGTTATGTGATTAGAATTGGGTGACGCACATGCCAAGTGACGGGTGTGAAGGCGTGCACCGTGATACTTGTGACCTGGTTCATTCCATGGCACTGTTTAGTAGTTCTTTCTTGTTGATATTTGTGCTTCTATCAATGTGTTTAATGTAAACATGTTAGAAATCATGCTAAATACTATGTTAAGGCTTCACGCCGATACTGTTGAGACCCGAGCGGTCATCTTAATGCAACCATGCTAGGAATCATGCTAGATATTATGTTAAGGCTTCACGCCGATATCGTTGAGACCCGAGTGGTCGTTTATTGCTTTCATCTCATGTGTTTCATTAGTATTATATACTTAGTCCTGTTTATGCATATCATATCATGTCTCAGTCTCGGTTATTGTTGTTTGGCATTATATCATTGATTCGGGCTAGATCATGCATTGTGAGCCCGTGTGAGTGAGACTGGAGAGTAATGACTGAGTGAGGTCGAGAGCCTGATATTGAGTGACAGTTATGGGATCAGGTTGCACGCCGCAACATATTATATTGATTTATGCCTGGATCTGGCTTATGATAGCGCTTGGGCTGTAGGAGCCCCTCCGGAGTCTGTAACACACCCCTAGTGAGCGCAGTGATAATTAAGGGATGGATCTTCCCTAGACATGGATCTTATCCAAAGTGTTATATTTGGAGATGGATCTTCTCCATGAGGCTGGATTGGCCTGTTTCTTCGGTACTGAGCGACTGATGTCAGTGATGTGTATACGTATTCTGGGATGGATCTTTCCTGGACCGTTGATCCATATACAGTACCAAGTGGTTGTGAGGTGTATCATTATCTGGAGATGGATCTTCTCCATAGGGCTGGATCGGCCTTCCTCAGTACTGAGTGACTTCTTCCTTATGTGTATATATTCTTGGATGGATCTTCCCTCGGCCATGCAAGCCATATACAGTACTGAGTGGACGAGTATTTGAGAGTGGGAGCACATTGTGCATTTCATACTGTTGATGCATTTGCATGTAGAATACATTGAGTTATATATATGTTAAACCGTCCAGAACAGTGTTTATCTTATCACTTTGAGCTGTCTAGTTAACTGAAAGCATGCCTAAATTTCTGTACATTGATTCTGTCATAAATATGGAGGTTTAGTCCGTGACTACCTCTCAGCCCACAGTTAGGGCTTGTTACTTATCTAGTTGGTGTATTCACGCTAACCCCTGCACCTTGTGTGTAGATTCAGATATCCCAGGTCACGCTAGTGCCAGTTGATCGTTGCTACGGTTTATCTTCGGAGAGAGCGAGGTAGCTGCTTTGTGTATTTTGTTAGTTATTTCTCAGACAATTGTTGTCTTGATGTATTTTGGCACAGGTGTAGTATGGCTCATGATTTAGTGACACTAGATTTTGGGATTTCTCTTTAATTACAGTATTTTAGGTCTGATTTTATCTTTTATTTTGGTTTTCCTCTGATTAAAATGGGTAATATTTAAATATTATTATGATAGAAATCGAATTGGTTAAGAGTGTAGGATTGCCTAGTTCCACGATAGGCGCAATCACGACCGGGTTGGTTTGGGGTCGTGACAGCGCCTAAGGAATCACAGGCGCGAAGAAAGACCACATAAACGGACAGTGTTCCGCCGGTTCAGCCCCCTTGCCGCAGATGCGAACCCGGCCCCCTTAAGTCATATCCGCACCTACGAGGGATTTTCCGCAGGTGCGGCGTCGCAGGTGCGACAGTAGGTCCGCAGGTGCGGAAATTGCTGGACAGAAGAGGTGCAGAATCGAGGGTTGAGGTTCATATTCACAAATTTGATTTTTTGAACTCGGGAGAAGCCGATTTCTTGAGGTATTTTCATAGAAAGCTTTGGAGTAACGATTCCAAACTTGTTTTTGATTGTATTTCATTAATCTATAGCCGTTTTCTCCATTTAATTTCAGATTTGGATTGAAAAGTTGGAAAAATGGGGGAAAAGTTCCCCAATCGAATTTCTGAGTTTTGAGTGGGTTTTGAACATCGGATTTGGATGATTTTTGTACGAGTGATCTCGTGATTGAATGGGTGTTCTTAATTGGTAAATTTGACCCGATTCCTATTTTCTAGCCTTAACTTCAAATCCATTAGCTAAAATAGTTACTTGTAGCTATATTTACGTTATGTATTGATTTGATTAGATTTGGGCCACTCGGATTTGGATACTCGTGGCAAGGGCTTGGTTTCAGATTGATTGATCTTGGTTCGGGGTAAGTGTCTTGTCTAACCTTGTGGGGGAGGGGGGATTCTCCTTAGAATTTTGGTACTGTTTGACATATGAGCACAGTGTACGTGAGGTGACGAGTACGTACACGAGCTATTTGTTGTATAACTCCATTTTTCACTAAATCATAACTCGTTTTTCCTTGTTTGAACTACACTAGCATATGTAATTACCTTGTTTAGATTAGAAAAGAATGCCTACGTGTTTTGGTTGTCCATTTGAACTCTGTGCAGCATGTTTAGTGAAACTTTTGTTTTTCCTTGGTTTGAACTTAGCCTAAACTGTAGATTCCATTGTTGTAACTGTTGTGTTTATTGGTTGCGCTGCATATTTACTTTGGGTCTACGAAACGTATTCCTGGAGATCCCTCAGCACTGCATATTTACTTTGGGACTACAGACGTATTCCAGGAGATCCCCCAGCACTAGCTATTTACTTTGGGACTACGGACGTATTCCGGGAGATCCCCATGTACTGCATATTTACTTTGGGACTACATAACATATTCTGCGAGATCCCCCAGCACTGCATATTTACTTTGGGACTGCGAACGCATTCCGGGAGATCCCCCTATACTGCATATTTATTTTAGGACTACGGGATGGTATCTTAGGAGATCCCTCTATTGTTATTATTGTGTTATGAGCTGAGTGCTTTCTTTGACTTCTATTCTGTAGATTTTTGAATTTATTTTACTATAATATATCTCTTTTTGCCTTATTTCATTATATTTATACCAGTAGGGCCCTGACCTGACCTCGTCACTACTCGAACGAGGTTAGGCTTGGCACTTACTGGGTACCATTGTGGTGTAATCACACCCTTCCTGCACATGTTTTCATGTACAGATCCAGGTACCTCTCGTTCACCTCTGTATTATCCAGCAGCAGCAGCCACCGGAGACTTATAGGTATATCTGCACGCATCCGCAGATCCTCGGAGTCCCCCTCTATCTTCTACTTTGTTTCCCTCATGTACTTCTTAGACTCCTTGTATAGCAGACTATAGATAGATTTCGTAGAGCTTGTGACTCATGGTTCCGTATTTTGGGAAGTGTTGTGAGTAAAGTGGAAAATTTGTTTTACTTGTATATGCCAAGCAGCATTTTACCTTTATATTGCCATTTTTTGTGCTTAGTCATTTCTTTATATTCGTTATTTTCTGTTATATCAATGTTAATAGGCTTACCTAACTGTAGCGACTAGGTGCCGTGAGGACGTCTTTCAGAAGGGAAAATGGGTCGTGACAAGTTGGTATCAGAGCTCTAGGTTCATACGCATCGTGAGTCACAGGACGATTTATTAGAGCCTCGTGGATCGGTGCGGAGACGTCCGTACTTATCTTCGGGAGGCTATAGAACTGTTAAGAAACAATTATACTTCTTTGATCTCCTTGTCGTGCGAGTTATTGATATCAAAATTCTAAAACTTTCTATTATATTGTTCTCACCGATGGTGAGGACCTGCATCGGGAGATCCGATGAGCAGGAACCCTAGCCCCCTTCCAGAGCACCAGCGCGAGCTGCGACAGGGGAGCCCCCAGTAGCTCCAGCTGGAGGGACGGCACATGAGTTTCCTATTGCTGCTCAAGCCCTCCAAGAGACTTTGGCTCAATTCATGAGCATGTTAGCACTTTGGCTCAGGTTGGGCTGATTCCGATAGCTCCCGCCACATCTTAGGCCGAGGGAGGGGAACAGACTCCCGCAGCCCGTACTCTTGAGTAGAGGGTCCAGGTTGATAAGGACCCAAAGTTTATTCATATGCCCCCAATGGTTGCGGTTCAGCATGAGACCAGGGTAGCTTCTTTAGGGGCAGAGGAGCTCATACTTGAGAGGTACAAGAAGTACCACCCACCCACTTTCAACGGATCAGCTTCAGAGGACGCTCAGGGTTTTCTTGAGGAGTATCATCGTATCCTCCGCACTAGGGACATAACGGAGATAAGTAGGGTTCCTTTCACCACTTTCCAGCTGAGAGAAGCGGCATACCAGTGGTGGCGTGACTATGAGCTGAGTAGTCCGGACGAGGCAGCGTCACTCACTTGACTCAATTCTCAGATATTGTTTTGCGTGAGTATGTCCCTCAGAGCCTCAAGGATGCTTGGGGCACAGAGTTTGAGCAGTCGCGCCAGGGTTCTATGACTGTGTCAGAGTAAGTAGTCTGTTTCAGTGAGTTGGCTCGACATGCACCGGCTTTGGTTGATACAGTTAGAGAGAGGGTTTGTCGCTTCATTGAGGGGCTCCACCCCAGTATGCGGACCAGTATGGCCAGGGAGGTAGAAATGGATATCACTTATCAGCAGGCCGTGAGTATTGCCAGGAAAGTGGAGGGCATGCTTGCCCGGGACAGAGAGGAGAGAGAGGCCAAGAGGTTTCGAGAGACTGGTCATTATTCAGGAGCTCGTGCACCAGCAGCACGCCATGGTAGGATTTTTGCGAGTCACCCCATTCATTCAGCTCTTCCATCAGCCAGCAGTGTTCCAACTCCTCCTAGACCTCAGGAGCCTTATTATGCACCACCAGTATCCAGTATGCCTCCTGCTCGAGGTGCTATTACAAGCTAGTCCATAGGGCAAGTCTGAGTCAGTATCAACCACCTCGTCCTCTAGGGGTTGTTTTGGCGATACTCGTCATACGGTTAGGGATTGCCCCAGATACAGGAGGGGTGCACCTCCACTGACTTCTCAGCCACCACGTGCTCCATCGGGTCCTCCGACCATTATTCCAGCCCCAACTGCCGCCCCACCTACTCAGGCAGCTCGAGGTGGAGGTCGAGGAGGTCGAGGTCGCCCTAGAGGGGGAGGTCAGGCCAGATATTATGCGCTTCCATCCCGTTCAAAGGCAGTTGCTTCAGATTCTGTCATCACAGGTATTGTCCCCGTCTATCATAGAGATGCATCGGTATTATTTGACCCAGGCTCTACGTATTTATATGTGTCTTCTTATTTTGCTCCACATCTGGGAGTATCTCAGGATTCTTTGAGTTCCCCTATTTATGTATCTACTTCTGTGGGAGATTCTCTTGTTGTGGACCGCGTATATCGGTCGTCTTTGATTGCTCTTAGCGGTTTTGAGACCAGAGCCGATTTATTATTTCTCAATATGGTAGATTTTGATGGTATATTGGGCATAGACTGGTTTTCACCCCATTATGCTATTCTTTATTGTCACGCTAAGATCAGGAGGTACCTTAGATTACACTCCCCACATTGTCATTTCATTTTTTAAGTCTCATCGAATTGTTGAGAAGGGGTGTGATGCGTATTTGGCCTATGTGAGAGATATCAGTATCGATACCCCTATGGTTGAGTCAGTTCCAGTAGTGACGGACTTCTCTGATGTGTTTCCTGTTGATCTTCCGGGCATGCCGCCTGACAGAGATATTGACTTTGGCTTTGATTTGTTGCCGGGCACTCAGCCCATATCTGTTCCTCCTTATCGTATGGCTCCTCTTAAGTTGAAGGAGTTGAAGGAGAAGTTGTAGGAGTTGCTTGATAAGGGTTTCATTAGGCCTAGTGTATCACCTTGGGGTGCTCCGGTCTTGTTTGTGAAGAAAAAGGATGGTTCTATGCGCATGTGTATTGATTATCGCCGGCTGAACAAGGTTATAGTGAGGAACATGTATCCTTTGCCTTGCATCGATGATTATTTAATCAGTTCAGGAGCCGGATATCCCAAAGACTTCTTTCAAGACCAAATATGGTCATTATGAGTTTCTTGTCATGTCTTTTGGGATGACTAATTCCCCAAAAGCCTTTATGCATTTGATGCACAGTGTGTTCCGACCTTATCTTGATTCTTTTGTCATTGTGTTTATTGACGACATTCTGGTACATTCCCGGTCTCGGGAAGATCATGAGCAGCACCTGAGGATCGTGCTTCAGACTTTGAGGGAGAAGAGATTGTATGCAAAAAATTTTAAGTGTGAATTCTGGCTTGATTCAGTGGCATTCTTGGTCATGTAATATCTTGTGATGGGATCAAGGTAGATCCAAAGAAAGTGGAGGCAATGCAGAGTTGGCCTAGACCATCATCAGTTACAGAGATCCGCAGTTTCCTTGGTTTTGCGGGATATAACCGTCACTTTGTATAGGGGATTTAATTTTTGCAGCACCTATGACCAGGCTGACCCAGAAGGGTGCTCCGTTTAGGTGGACCTAGGAGTATGAGGAGAGATTTCAGAATCTCAAGATAGCTTTGACTACATCCCCAGTATTGGTTTTGCCTATATGTTTGGGGTCTTACACGGTCTCTTGTGATGCCTCGAGGATTAGTCTTGGAGCGATGTTGATGCAGGACGGTAGGGTGATTGCGTACGCGTCCAGACAGTTGAAAGTGCAAGAGAAGAATTATCATGTCTATGATCTTGAGTTAGCAGCTATTGTTCATGCCTTGAAGATCTGGCGCCATTATTTGTACGGTTTTCCTTGTGAGATCTACACTGATCAACAGAGTTAGCAACACTTGTTCAAGAAAAAAGGACCTTAATTTGCGTCAGCGGAGGTGGTTGGAGCTACTTAAGGATTATGACATCACTATATTGTACCATCCGGGTAAGGCCAATGTGGTGGCCGACGCCTTGAGTCGCCGGGCGGAGAGTTTGGGGAGTTTGGCATACCTTCCGGAAGCAGAGAGGCCCTTAGCATTGGATGTTCAGGCAATATCCACCCAGTTCGTGAGATTGGATATTTCAGAGCCAAGTCGAATATTGGCTTGTATGGTCGCTAGGTTTTCTCTTTATAATCGCATAAGGGAGCACCAGTATAATGATCCCCATCTTCTAGTCCTTCGGGATAGGATTCGGCGAGGTGATGCAAGAGATGTGAAAATTGGTGATGATGGTGTGATGAGGATGCAGGGCCGGATATGTGTGCTCAATGTGGACGGGCTTTGGGAGTTGATTCTTGAGGAGGTCCATAGCTCGCGGTATTCAATCCATCCGGGTGCCACGAAGATGTACCGGGATTTGAGACAACACTATTGGTGGAGGAGGATGAAGAAATATATAGTTGGTATTGTGTCCGGGTGTCTCAACTGCCAGCAGGTCAAGTACAAACATCATAGACCGTGTGGCTTGCTTCATA
Source organism: Nicotiana knightiana (assembly GCA_005239525.1). Classification (NCBI taxonomy): domain Eukaryota; kingdom Viridiplantae; phylum Streptophyta; class Magnoliopsida; order Solanales; family Solanaceae; genus Nicotiana; species Nicotiana knightiana. The sequence goes on from ML381313.1 coordinate 26,892, forward strand.
GGTTAGAGATCCCAGAGTGGAAGTGGGAGCGGATCACCATGTATTTTGTAGTTGGACTCCCACGGACCTTGTGGAAGTTCGATGCTATTTGGGTGATCGTGGATCGGCTGTCCAAGTCAGCTCATTTCATCCCAGTGATGACTACTTAATCTTTCGAGAGGTTGGCTGATATTTACATTAGAGAGATTGTCTGCCTTTATGGTGTCCCAGTTTCTATCATTTCAGACAGAAGTACACAGTTCACATCACGGTTCTGGAGAGTCGTACAGTAGGAGTTGGGTACTAGAATGGAGCTAAGCACAGCCTTTCACCCTCAGACGGACGGGCAATCCGAGCGTACGATCCATATCCTAGAGAATCTGCTCCGTGATTGTGTGATGGAGTTGGAGGGTCATGAGACCAGTTCTTTCCACTTGCAGAGTTTTCCTACAATAACAGTTATCAGTCCAGTATTCAGATGGCACCGTATGAGGCTCTGTATGGTAGGCGGTGTTGGTCCCCAGTGGATTGGTTTGAGCCGGGCGAGGCCCGATTGTTGGATACAGACTTGGTCCAAAATGCCCTGGATAAAGTGAAGGTGATTCAGGATAGACTTCGCACAGCCCAGTCCAGGCATAAGAATATGCGGACCAGAAGGTTTGCGATTTAGCATTTATGGTTAGAGAGCAGGTCCTTCTTCGGGTATCGCCTATGAAGGGCGTCATGAGGTTCGGAAAGAAGGGCAAGCTGAGCCCGAGGTATGTTGGTCCTTTTGATATATTGCGGTGTGTTGGGGAGGTTACTTACGAGCTTGCCTTACCTCCCAGCCTAGCAAGAGTTCATCCGATATTTCATGTTTCTATGCTCCGAAAGTATCACGGTGATCCGACTCATGTATTGGATTTCAGCTCAGTCTAGTTGGACAAGGATCTATCTAATGTTGAGGAACCAGTGGCTATTTTGGACAGGCAGGTCAGAAAGCTGAGGTCAAGGAGTATTGATTCAATAAAGGTCTAGTGGAGGGGTCAGTCGGTCAAGGAGGCGACTTGGGAGACCAAGCGGGATATGCGCATATGTTATCCTCATCTTTTCATAGCTTCAGTTAGGTATCTATACTTGTTCGAGGACGAATGATTATTTTAAGACGGGGAGGATGTACCGACCCGGCCTATCATTTTGAGAGTTAGATCCCCGATCCCCTATTAACTTTTTTCCCTATATCTTAATCTGTTATTTTGATTTGCCGAAAGGGTTCGTGTTGAGTTTTTTAAACGAATTGAGACACTTAGTCTCTTAATTGGGAGCTAAAGTTAGAAAAAGTCCATCGGATGTTGACTCATGTGTATCGACATCGAATTTGAATTTTGATGGTACCGTTAGCTCCGTTAGGTGATTTTAGACTTACGAGCGCGTCTGGAATATGATTTGGAGGTCCGTAGTAGATTTAGGCTTGAATTGGTGAAAGTTAAAATTTTGGCGATTTTGGTCGGCTGTGGAAATTTTAATATCGAGCCCGGAATGAAATTCCATAAATCAGAGTAGGTTCGTAATTTTATTTTTGACTTGTGCGTAAAATTTGAAGTCATTCGGACGAGGTTTGATATGTTTCGATGTCGTTTGTAGAATTTGGATACTCGTGGAAAGGTCATGGTTTCAGATTGATTGAGCTTGGTTCGAGCTAAGTAGATTTCCTAACCTTGTGTGTGGAAATTTTCCCTTAGGATTTTGGTACTAATTGATATATGAGCGGCGTGTACGGGAGCTGACGAGTATGTACACGGGCTATTTATTGTAAAACTCCATTTTTCACTAAATCATAACCTATTTTTCCTTGTTTGAACTACACTAGCATATGTAATTACCTTGTTTAGATTAGAAAATCATGCCTACGTGTTTTGGATGTCTATTTGAACTATGCGCAACATGTTCAATGAAACTCCTGTTTTTCCTTGGTTTGAACTTAGCCTAAACTGTAGATTTCATTGATGCAATTGTTGTGTTTATTGGTTGAGCTGCATATTTGCTTTGGGACTACGAAACGTATTCCGGGAGATCCTCCACCACTGCATATTTACTTTAGGACTACGGACGTATTCCGGGAGATCCCTCAGCACTGCATATTTACTTTGGGACTACGGACATATTCCGGGAGATCCTCCCGTACTGCATATTTACATTGAGACTACGGAACATATTCCAGGATATTTCCCAGCATTTTATATTTACTTTGGGACTACGGACGTATTCCGGGAGATCCCTCTGTACTGTATATTTACTTTTGGGATTACGAAACGGTATCTCGTGAGATCCCCCTATTGTTATTATTATGTTCTGAGCTGAGGGCTTTCTTTGACTTCTATTCCTGCAGATTTCCATATTTATTTTACTGTAATGTGTGTGTGTGTATATATATATATATTGCTGCCTTATTTCGTTATATTTATACCGGTAGGGCCCTGACTTAACCTCGTCACTACTCGACCGAGGTTAGGCTTGGCACTTACTGGTTACCATTGTGGTGTACTCACGCCTTCCTGCTTCATGTGCAGATCCAGGTACCTCTCGTACGCCTCAGTATTAGCCAGTAGCAGCAGCCACCAGAGACTTCAAGGTATATCTGCACGCTTCCGCAGATCCTCGGAGTCCCCATTTATATTTTACTTTGTTTCCCTCTTGTACTTCTTAGACTCCTTGTATAGCAGACTGTAGATAGATTTTGTAGAACTTGTGACTCATGGTTCCGAATTTTGGGAAGTGTTGTGAGTAAAGTGGCAAATTTGTTTTACTTGTATATGCCGAGCGGCATTTTACCTTTATATCGCTATTTTTATGCTTAATCGTTTCTTTATATTCGTTATTTTCTGTTATATCAATGTTAATAGGCTTACCTAGTCGTAACGACTAGGTGCCATCACGACGTCTTTCAGAGGGGAAAATGGATCGTAACAACTAGGCTATAAAAATAACAATAATTTTCATATGATAATTTTGTAGAATTCCTCAAAAACCACAATAAGGTATACGAGGACTTCTATTGGCAAAATTTCTTCCTTATTGAGCTAATAAAATAGGATCATCCGTCGTCATTTTCAAGAATTTATATTTTCTATTTAACTTTATAAGTCAAATATACTAGTAATAGAAATTTAACGTGTAACTTACACCAGGTGACAACTTTTGAGGCTTTGGCCACTTTTTAAATATTAAACCAGTTATACGAATATTAGCTTTGAGTTTTATTTTAAACTTTAGATAATGCGATCACTTTGAACGGGAGAATTCAAAAATAGTCAAATTTATAAATGATCATATAAAAATAGTCACAGTTTCAAAAGTAATCGAAATTTAGTCACTTTTTATGTAAAGATAAATCTGAACGAAAACACTGTTCAAAATCTGGAAAATACTCCAGCATAATATACTGGAATTACAATATAATATACTGGAACTCTAGTATATTATGCCGGAACAACATAATATGTTGGAAGTACATACACAGGTACTTCAATCTCGAGTATATTATGTTGGAACTTTTTGCGTGTTGGAGTTCCAGCATAATATGCTAGAAGTTCATATACAGGTGCATCGATCCCCAGTATATTATGCTGGAACGTTCCGTGTTGTAGCACAATAGTGACTATTTTTCAGTGACTTTACAAACGCTGGCTATTTTTGAATGACCAGTCCGAAAACTGGCTAGCCCGTGCTATTTTTACCTTTTGAGCTTGAAATCACTGATCTAATTTTGAAAAATGGCTAACTTATAAATACAAAGCCACAGGAGTGTCGACTTGTTCAAATCAGCCAAATTGGTCCCAGCTTCATATCTAATGATATGAGCTTGAAATCAATCTAAGCTTGCAAGTTATTTTTGGCTATATTTGTTTTTATCCCTCTTATTTCTCTAGCTCCCAACCAATGAACATTGTTTGTTGCTATTTCTTGTCATTAGCACGTATCACTATCAAAACCATCCCATTATCCTCTTGCCTTCATAATTCATTATTAAAACAAATATGTCTATATTTATAAGTAGAACATGTAAGATGCGGTCAACGTGATAGTTTTTGTGGGACTTCAATTCAATTATGACACATTATTCATTTGGTTTAACAAATATCAACTAAATTCCTTTAGGATAAAAATGGAATTTGCATTCTAATGTAACTTCCCACTGTATAGGAGAAAATTGATGAATGATAGGTGGACATTCGTCGAGTTGACATGTGGCAGTAAAGATATATAGGGTATGAGTCAGCAAATAGTTGGTACCAGTTTCAAATATGTGACCGATGTTGTGTGAGTTCTGAAGTCATTGGAACCAGAAATGAAAGTTTAATTGAAAGTAAGGTACCAGTTGAAAGAGGCAACATCCAAGGAGCGGCACTACAAAAAAATCTTTACATTTACTCTCAACCGTTATGCAGCTATCAAGAGCGGTCTTTAGTCATATTAAAAAAGAGCTTGGTTTGGGGTTTTTGTCTTCTGAAATTAGCTATAAATAGAAGAATTTGTACTCATTGTAGATATGAAATACTTGTACGCTAAAAAGACTAAACTTACTCTTGCTTTCTATTAACAACTTTTTGCTCAATATTCTGTTCTTATTCTTGCTTCCAGAGAAGATCGCTTCGCAATTAGACTTGTATTTTCTTCAAGTATCTTAATTAATTTATTTTTGTTCTTTGTTACTTTATATTTGTGGATCAAATTAATTCATGTGTCTATAAAACACGTTAATAATTCAAACTGTACCGCTTTACGGGTAAACAGATTGGTACCCATTATGGGACGTAGACAATTGTGGTAATACTTTGATCTACTCATCTTTTACTAATGCATTTTGACGCTTTTCTTTAGTAAAGTAAAAGTAGATGTGGCAACTAATAATGTTAACAATGCATTCAATGATGGGACAAATAACAAGCGTGAAGATATGTTCCGTGATGGGGGGTCAGCATGATGATTCAATCAGTGAAACTCGCAATGACAGAGACGAGAAAACTCTGGTTCGGGAAGAATGAAAACTTCAGTGTGTGAGGAGTCCTACCCATGATGATATGGATGATGAACCTGTTGTCGAAATGGTGAATTTTTTAGAGCACAACAAAGAGAAATCATGAATCATCTCTCAAGACAGGATCGAATAATGACTGAGCTCCAGCAAATACTTTTGATTTCCCTTAATAATTCCAATGGAGAAGTTCGAGCCCATTCCTGCGTGCCTGCGAATCAAACAACACAAAGAATTGGAAACATCGCTTCGAGTGAGGAGCTTAGATTTAATGATCATCAAGCAGGTGGTGCATGCAATAAAAAAAAGGTCATATCAGTTGGAAAATCAAGATGAAGTAAAATTACCAAACAATTGGAATGAGACTCACCTCAAAAGGTATAATTGCTTAAGATCCTTGTTGATACTTAAAGCATGTGTTGTAGTATTTTTCCTTTCGTTCAGTTTTTGTCTCAGTTGGATTTTTCTAGCAAGGTTTTTATTAAGGCAGCAATGTAAAGCATACTACGAAGAAGGATCGTTGACAAAAATACGAATTTCAGTGTTCAAATTCTCATACTTTGCATCCGAACACTAAGGGGGAGCTATTGTATATCAAAGCACTAAAAGTGTCAATAAAATCGAGGACTGTTAGAATCGGAAGTTTTATCTTGAACTCAAAAGTTTGAAAGTTCAATTATTTTGAAAGGCCTCAAGTCAGGACCGAGATTGTATAAGGCGGCATTCAAGGAGTGGCTGTTACAAAAAATCTTTGCATTTACTTTCAACTATTATGTAGCTATCAAAATGGGTCTTTATTCATATTAAAGAAGAGTTTGATTTGGAGATGTTGTCTCCCTTAATTCAGCTATAACTAGAAGAATTTGTACTCATTATAGACAGGAAATACTTTTACATAAAAAAGGCTAAACTCACTCTTGCTTTCTGTTAACAACTTTTTGCTCAATATTTTGTTTTTATCCTTGCTTCCGGAGAAGCTCGCGTCATAGTCAGGCTTGTATCTTTTTCAAGTATTCTTAATTTATTTGTTTCTATTTATTGTTACTTTATATTTTTGGATCAAATTAATTCATATGTCTATAAATCACATAATAAATTTAACTGTATAATTTTATAGGTAAATACTCACGTCTCATGTCTCACAGTTTATATGACAGAACATGAGAAATAATATATTTTAACCCACGTCTCATATCTCACATTTTATATGACAGAACATGAGAAATAATATATTGTAACCTTAGAAAGAAAGGATTCATAAACTTTTGTAAGCAGGTGATGGAAAAATAATTGCATAACCAAAAATTTCAGGGTCGAATTTGTAATTTACTTTTTTAAAATCAAGGTACGTCGTCTTACTATGTTGCCAAGGAGATCCATAAAATAGCCAATGTAATGTATTAAATTTTTAGAATATTTATTTGAATACTTTCCTTCTTAAATGAATAAAATGTACGTGATAAGTTTCACCGTCAGTTACACTTTGTTTATCCTAAAATTTGGATAACAAGTAAACTTATAATGTGATTTTAAGAATATGTGATTTCACTTAATACCAACTGATAAATAAGAAGATTAATAGTAGTAATCAAAGTAAAGTAAAGCAAACAAGTGTTTGAACAGGACTCAACCCTCGACTTAGAGTACCCTCGAACTGGTTGATGCAAGAACAATTAAAATATAACAAGCTGATGAACAATAGTATAAGAACGAAAGAGAATTATATTGCTTTTGTGTCTGTCAACAATGTGTCTTACAAATGATTAGAACTCCCCTTTATATAGTAGATGAATTATACTTATGGTATAACTCTAATTACATAAGAAAATCTCATGATTAGCTGATTAACTGTTTCTGATTTGATCCGTTCTGAGATTCAAGCCATGATTCTCGACCAGTCACAGATATCTCACCTTCTGTTATTGTGCTATCTTCGATCTTACTCGATGTATGTCTCATTTGGCTCTGATTGCTACTACCCTCGATCTTGACAGGTACCACGATCCCGCACTCGGTACCTTATCCTCGTGTTTTAGTCTATTCCGTTATGAAGATGTCCTTCGATACAAATTCCATGTCTCGATTAAATAGTAAAATCGGGTGGGCCCGGTTTTAACAGTATAGTCTCCTCGTTTTTTGGAGTGTAATGACAAGAAACGAATTGACCCTTCCAATTTTTGACCTCGACCTATTATGACTTCATCCTCGTGACGGAAGTGACTGAAATGTCCCCTCGGTACAGTTTTCGAAATTATTAATGAGTGTCAGTTGGTGGTTGACCATTAGTGCTCTTGAACCGTCGCCGTAAATCCCATAAAGCCATCTCCTCATTGATTCAAACTTTACTATCACTTTCTTCTAATCTCTAAAGTTTTTACCTCTCCTAAGTTCTTTCCTACGAATCTTTAGGTTTCGTTGTTAATCCTTTCTCAAACATCAATTCTTACAACATTCTTCTTTCTTCAAACTCATACAAAAATGGCAAAAACATCGAAAACGGTACCGCAAAAAGAAGCTGCTTCACCTTCTCAACCGGCCGGCGGGAAAACGCCGGTGGAACCCCGCCTTAAAGAGTGTATTCCTGGGGGGGTGCGTTAAACTCCGAATTCAAAACCGATAAGGATTCATCAATTCTAGGTCGGTGCGAGCCAATGTCGAGATATATATGCTCGATAGCTAAGGGATACCTCGAGCATGTAAAGAAAGACTGCAACTGGGGGGATAAAGAGGTGGTGATCCCGGCCCCAAAGAGGACATAACTATCCATGTGGAAGGGTTTCTAAGTATTTACACTTACACTTTCACGCTGGGCCACCTTGACCCCGTCATTGTCGACTTTTGTCGTCAATATCAAATACCCTAGGCCAAATTCATCCCTCATTTTGGCGAATAGTCATCTGCTCCGATTCTTCTCGAGAAAAATTGAGGGGATGTCTTTCACCCTCGACCACCTCATTAGATTGTATAGCCCTCGTCTCTATCGAAGTGGGTTGATTAAACTTCAACGTCGAGCTACCAAGGTGTTGTTCTCGAGCATTGATGAGGACAAATATCGAGGTTGGATGGGCAGGTTCGTTCGAGTGAGGACTTCCGTCCTAATCTCGACAGAGAAGATGCCATTTCCTGAGAAATGGAACATGAAGCGTAAGTATTATCTCACTGCTATCTTCCAAGCATTATTTCATTCCTTTGATTTTTCTCATTAATGTCTTCTTTCATGATGTAGCGGTTGCTTGGATGCCACGTGCGATCCCCGACCTTCAGAGATGGGTCCAGAACCTTGCCTCGACCTCCACATACACCGAGCGCTATTGTCATGATTTAGCAAAAGGTCGATCGGAGGCCAAGAATCATGGTAAGCCCCACTTTTCATATATCTGATGATTTGATCAAAATATCTTTATTATACCTACCCTGTTTTCTCGTGTATAGGCCTAGGCAAAGATCCGGTCATAAGGCCCCCATATGGCGAGGAGGAGACCTCGGCCCCGATTACGAAACCGGAAAAGGATAATAAGAGGAAAAGAGCCTCGACCTACGGGATCCCATAGCCCAAGAAATCCTATGTTCGTAAGTTAAAGACAGATACTACTGTCGTTCCTGCTGATGTACTTCAGCGGCTAAGGGAGGACGAAGAAGACGACGACCCCGTACTAGTGGCCCGAGTAAAGAAAACAATCGAGGCCCAAAAGGCCTCTGAATCGGTGGTGGTTAGTGAAGTCCCGCCTCGAACTGATGGGGTCTTGCAGAAGGACTCGAGCAAATTCCCCTAGTCGTCGAAGATCAAGGCTGCCCCCACCGAAATGAACAAACGGTGGGTATGTCTGAAGGGACCGGCCCTCAAGCCCTTCGGATTGAAAAGAACGCCCCAAGTGACTCGCCAACTCTCCTTACTCTTTCCGAAGAGGCAATTCGGGATGCCTAATCTTTGAGGACCCCCGAGGTAGATAGAGTTCACGGAGGGGAGGATCCCTTTCGTGATTATTTTGCCCGGGTTGAATATGCTACCAGCTCGAGTGACGCATCGAGTGTCTTTGATGAGGCTCAACAATCCTTGAATCGGGTGAGTCTCAACTCCCTTCGAGGGCTCTCAACAATCCAAGTCTCCAGCCGATGTGAGGTCGACCTTCGAGGGCTCTCAGAAGAAAGGAATGCCCTCAAACTTCTCTGCAAAAAGAAGAGGAGATCAAGGACCTCTGAGCCGAGTTGGCTAAGGCTTACAAGGATCGAACCAACCTGATCGAGCAGGTAATGATAATCTTAAAAGCTCATGGGCTTGATTCGGGAATGGAGGCTAACATTTCAGTCTCACGGTTGCAACAGAAGATCGAGAGGATCGAGCAGTTCCGTGAGGAGATCAGTACGATGAAGCTGGAGTCCTTGGGGGGGCGGAGAAGGCATGGACCGCCTTGCTACGGAAAAAGAGGTTGCTCGAGCCCAATTATCATCGGTGGAAACCCAGCTTCGAGGCATGAAGGAGAAATGCTCAGCTCAAGCAAAGAAGATAGAGGAGCTCGAGGCTCGGTTGGCTTTCGAACTTGCAAAGGAAAAATCTGAGGTCGAAAAGGCAAAGGCCGAGGCTGAGGCGATCGTGGACGTCTATCGGGCCAATGCTGAAGCCGCTCAAGTCCAAGCGAGAGAGGCACCCGAGACTGCTCAAACTCGAGCACTTTGGATTGCTGAACTCGCCAAATGCCAATCTCGGAGGGAAACCCTAGAGGAGATCCGTGCTCGAGGTTTCGATCTTACTAAGGAGATAACAAAGGCAAAATAGCATGAAGCTGATGCTAGGGCGTTGGCCTCTTCTGATGACGACGACGACGATGATGATGATGGCAACAAGAGTAGGTCTGAAAATGGGGAGGACCTCTATGAAGAAGCTTCCCCCGAGAATAGTTAGGACCCTTTGTATTTTTTATTCTCTTTTTTCTTTTATGTAGGACCTCGATAAGTCCTTTGTAAATAACTTCATATGTATAAAACATTTCTTTTTTTCTCTTTCTTGTCTTTATCTCTATTTCTGCCTTGTGAAAATTCTGATTCGCTTATGCCTTATGAAAAATTTGATTCACTTATGCCTTGTAAAAATTTTGATTCACTTATGCCTTGTGAAAATTTTGTTCGTAAATTCGAAGCTTAGGCAACTTGATCGAAGTCGGACTGATGTAGTCTTTGTAGTCGAGTGAGTATTTGCTCGAACTCTAAGTAGGAGGACCCTTAGGTTTTAGTTGAGTGAGGATGGTTTCTCGAACTCAAAAAATATAACGGTCCTTAGGCTCTTGAATTGGGCCAAAATGGCCTCAAAAGAGTGACTTTTTCCCTTTTTGGTTTAAAAGGTTAATCATATAAGAATTTTTCATGCCTTCGCATGAAATAAGTCTATAACCATTAGGTTTTTCTGGTTGTGTTATTGGAACCCTTTGCTTTTTTACGCCTTAGCAGTAAATTGTTTAGTACAAAATTGTTCGAGGGTTCAAACAATTCGATACCCCTTAGGGTTTTTCGAGGGCTGACATTGTCGAAACCCTTTTGTTATTTTGCATAGGGTAGCCTTTTTAATCGGTTTATAAAAGTATTCAAAGACATGTTTTCATTACGGAATTCAGACGTCTCTGAACCGTGTTAGTTTGGTTGTAGCCTTGGGATTTGTCTCTTGGGCTTATTTCTCGATGACACTTCGAACATGTCAGTCCCAGAGTGGGGTGGCCTTGGCCTATAAAGTTGAGGATTTTGTTTTTAAGGACTTACGATCTCAAGGTTTAATAATTCGATCATGTCTATTTTCGGGCGGCAGTCCCCGAGTATGGAGTAAATTATTCGAAGTTCAATTGTGATCGGCCCATAAGCCAATTTCTACAACAGATCATAAGTATGAAATTGTAAAGTATAAATTTTTCTAAGGCATGAAACATCTGGTAAAGTATAGATTATACATGCGTACATGTTTTACCATTAGGGCTCGAGTAATCTACATGGACAAGATTCCTTCGACCGTTTGACCCTTTACAAAATTTACCTATTGAGACCCTGTTGACACGAAGTATTTTCCTTGTAATCATCCGAGGGTGATGCCTCCCAGTAATTGAGGTTGATTGAAAAGAAGCCTCGGATACTGTTCAATTGCTCTAAGTTAGCACGAACAATGGTTGCCTCGTTGAAAACCTCGTCGAAAACCCATTTGGGATAAAAACCGGTCTAAGGGAAAAAGAGTGCAACGCGTGCTTTCAGACCTAAAGACTTTGTGTTTGGAGAAAACTTCGATGTCTTCGATCGAACACTTGCAACTAGTTAGTATAAAATATAAATGAAAATGGAGAAGTTCATACCTCAGCAATAATATCATTTGAGGAGTGATATGTTCCAATTATTTAGTAATTGTTTGCCGTTCATCGTGCCAAGTTTTTAGGATCCTTTTCCGATGATATCCAGGACCTGATATGGTCCCTCCCAATTTGGGCCAAGTTTTCCTTCTTTTGGATCTCGAGTATTGAGGGTGACTTTTCTCAGAGCTGTATCAATGATTCTAAAGTGTCGAAGATTGGCTCTTCGGTTGTAGTACCTTTCGATCCGCTACTTCTGTGCGGCCATTCGAATGAGGGAGGCTTCCCATTTTTTTCTAGCAATTCGAGGCTTATATTCATAGCCTCGTGATTTGACTCTTTCATTGCATATCGAAACCTGACGCTAGGTTCCCCTACTTCGACCAGGATCAGAGCTTCGGCGCCATATACTAAAGAGAATGGTGTTGCCCCCGTACTGGATTTTGACGTTGTTCGATATGCGCAGAGGCTCGGGCAATATTTCTCTCAATTTTCCCTTAGCTCCGTTCAATCTTTTATTTAGATTTTGAATGATGGTCTTGTTTGTTGATTCGTCCTGTCCATTACCACTAGGTGATATGGCGTTGACAAGATCCTTTTTATTTTGTGTTCTTTGAGAAACTTTGTTACTTTGCTGCCAATGAACTGCTTTCCATTGTCGCATATGATCTCGGCAGGCATCCCGAATCGACATATAATGTGGTCCCAGATGAAGTCTATACTTCTTTTTCTTTGACTTTCTCGAAGGTTGGTGCTTCAACATACTTAGAGAAATAGTCAGTCATAAATAAAATAAATTTAGCTTTAATTGAGGCCGATGACAGAGGGACGACGATATCCATTCCCCATTTCATGAATGGCCATGGGGATAGGACCGAATGGAGTTGCTCTCCGGGCTGGTAGATCATCGGCGCATATCTTTGGAACTTGTCGCACTTTTGAACGAATTCCTTAGTATCCTTTTCCATATTGGCCCAATAGTATCCTGCTCTGATGAATTTGTGAACAAATGATTTGGCACCAGAATGATTTCCGCAAGTGCCCTCGTGATTTGCTCATAGGACATAGTCGGTGTCTCCCAGACCCAAACATATTTCCAATGGTCTATCGAACATTCTTCTTTATAGTGTTCCATCTCCGTCCAATGTGAATCATGCGCCCTTCGTACATAGAGTCCTTGATTCCTTAGGGTTCGATGGAAGCTTCCCGTTTTTTTGATACTCGATATATTTATTCCTCCAATCCTAGGTTAGACTTGTGGAATTTATTTCGGCGTGTCCTTCTTCGATCACTGAATCTGAAAGTTACACAACAGTCCCCGAGCTTATTTCGTCATCTTTGACTGATAACCCCAGGTTTTCAAGGGCATCAATCTCACTATTTTGTTCTCGAGGTACATGCTCTAGGGTCCATTCTTTGAACTGATGTAGTGTCACCTATAGTTTGTCCAAGTACCTATGCATTCGATCTTCTCGAATCTCAAAGGTTATGTTGACTTGGTTCACCATAAGTAGGGAGTCACATTTGGCCTCGATAATCTCTGCTCCCAAACTCTTAGCTAGCTCGAGACCTGCAATCATGGCCTCATACTCGGCCTCATTGTTAGTCAACATGAAAGTTTTGATAGATTGTCTAACTGTGTTGCCCGTGGGTGGCTTCAAAATGGTGCTTAGCTCGGACCCCTTCACATTCTAAGCACCGTCTATGAAAAGGGTCCATACCCCCGATGATGAACCCATTTTTAATAACAATTCCTTTTCGACCTCGGGTACGAGGGCTGGCGTAAAGTCAGCCATAAAGTCTGCTAAGATTTGAGACTTGATGGTTGTTCGGGGTTGATACTCGATATCTTGACCACTGATTTCGACGGCCCATTTGGCCAATCGGCCCGAGATTTCGGGCTTATACAAAATAGTGCGAAGAGGATAAGTGGTCACCACACAAATTTGGTGACATTGAAAATATGGTTTTAATTTCCTAGATGCACTTATTAAGGAAAGCGCCAATTTTTCTAAGTGTGGGTACCGGGTCTCGGCTTCACCTAAAGTTCGACTAACATAGTAAACAGGAAATTGCGTACCTTGATCCTCTCGAAACAAGACCCCACTTATCGTGACTTCCGAGACTACTAAGTACAAGTAGAGTTGCTCGTCCGCTTTTAGAGTATGAAGCAGTGGCGGGCTCGTGAGGTACCTCTTTAATTCTTCCAATGTTTGTTGGCATTCTGGGGTCTAAGGAAAATATTTCTTCTTTTTGAGAAGTGAGAAGAACCTGTGACTTCTATCTGAAGATCTCGAGATGAATCGGCCTAAGGTGGCTATCCACCATGTTAATCTTTGTACGGCCTTAACACTGTCCATGATTGTGATGTCTTCGATTGCCTTGATTTTATCGGGGTTGATCTTGATCCCCTGATTTGACACAATAAATCCAAGTAACTTCCCCGAGCCGACCTCGAATGCACACTTCTCCGGGTTGAGCTTCATGTTATATTTCCTTAGTATATCAAAGGTCTCCTGTAAATGTGTCAAATGGTCCTCTACTCGTAGGGACTTAAATAGCATATCGTGAATATAAATCTCCATTGATTTATCTATTTGTTCTTCGAACATTCGATTTACTAAACATTGATAAGTAGCACCAGCATGTTTTAGTCCAAACGGCATTTCATTATAGCAATAGGTGTCGTACTTAGTGATGAACGAAGCTTTTTCCTGATCCTCCGGGTTTATTTGTATTTTATTGTACCCGGAGTAGGCATCGAGAAAACTAAGGATCTCATGGTCGGTCGTGGGATCGATCATATGATCGATATTCGGCAGAGGAAACGAGTCTTTAGGACATGCTTTGTTTAAATCCTTATAGTCTACACACATCCTATATTTATTTCACTTTTTAGGGACCATAACTACGTTTTCTAATCACTCGGGATATTTTACTTCCCGAATGGATCCTATATTGAGAATTTTAGTTACCTCGTCCTTAATGAATGCATGTTTTACCTCAGACTGAGGCCTCCTATTTTGTTTCACTAGGCGGAACTTTGGGTCCAAGCTTAGTCGACGTGTAGTGATCTCCGGCGGGATCCCTGTCATATCTAGGTGGGACCAAGCAATCCATATTATTGATAAGAAATTTAAGGAGTTTTTCCCTGAGTTCGGGGGATAACCCCGTACCCAGGAATACCTTTCGATCGGGTAGGTTCTCGATCAGTATGACTTGTTCCAGCTCTTCGGCTGTCGATTTGGTGGTGTCAAAATCCTCGGGGATTATGAAGGGTTGAGGAATCCAGTAGTTATCGTCCTCATCCATTCCCTACTTTTCTGACTGATTCGAGGCTGGTGGCTGTGGTTGCTATTTAGCTTCCTGTTTTCCTTTGGACTCCGATCCCTTTGTTGACGAAAGCACTGATATCGGTATCACTTCATCGACTGCGAACATTTGTTTCGCAACATGTTGTTCCCCATACACCATTTTTACTCCATCTAGCGTCGCGAATTTCAGCATTTGGTGAAGGGTTGAAGGGAATGCCCTTATATTGTGAATCCAAGGTCTTCCGAGCAGGGCATTGTATCTCATATCGCCCTCGATCACATGGAACTTGATTTCTTGAATAGTCCCAACTACGTTTACTGGTAAAATGATTTCACCTTTAGTTTTTTCGCTTGCCATGTTGAAACAACTGAGAACCCGAGTTGCGGGTACGATCTGATCTTGTAGGCCGAGCTGCTTCACGACCCTCGATCGAATAATATTGGCCAAGCTCCCTTGACCAATTAAAACACGTTTAACCTGAATTTTATTCATAAGGATAGAGATTACCAAAGCATCATTGTGGGGTTGTGAGATCCTTCTACTTCCTCATCATTGAATGATAATGTGCCTTCTGGCACATAGTCTCGAGTTCATTTTTCCCTGATGATTGATACTTTAGTGCATTTGAACACGGGACCTTTTGGAATATTGACCCCACCAACGATCATGTGAATCACGTGTTGTGGTTCTTCCTGCTTGTTTTTCCTGTTTGCATCCCTATCTCTGAAATGGTTTTTAGCTCGGTTGCTCAGGAATTCTTGAAGTTTCACTTCATTGAATAGACGGACCACATCCTCTCTCATCTATCTGCAGTCTTCGGTTTTATGACCATGAGTACCATGGCATTTTCATATTTGGTTGGGGTTTCTTTGGGAAGGATCATTCTGTAGGAGTCTGGGCCATCTAGTATCTTTGATTCTCCCAATGGCTGACACAATGCCTGATGCATTGTGCTGAAGTTGTATTCAGATAATCGTGGTGCTTATGTGGGATCGACATGTTTATTGAAGCGACTTTTTCTCATGAGCCCTCTAGGGCTATGTCCTCGATCGTTCCTTCGATCATTTTGGATGCGATTGTGTCCTGGGCTGATGTTTATACGATTTGCATTGTATGGTTGATATCGATCTCTGTTCGATCAAGGTTCTTTGTCGATATCCCTCTGAGTTCTGCCGACGGGCCTGCTCGGATAAACGGAACCGGGAGAGGTCCCCAGTTGATCATCCTGGACCCTGATCTTTGACTGATACCGATTATGCACATTGGTCCAGGTTACCGCCGGATATTCAACTAAATTCTGCTTCATTTTTCGAGATGCCATCGAACTTCGTTCGTTTAAACCTTGAGTAAAGGCTTGAACAACCTAATTGTCTGTGATCGGTGGTAGTTCCATGCGTTCCATCTGGAACTGAGATACGAACTCCTTCAACATTTCGTTGTCTTTTTATTTCACCTTGAAGAAGTCCGACTTCCTACTTGCAACCTTTATTGCTCTAGCATGTTCCTTTACAAAAGAGACTGCAAGCATAGCGAAGGAATCGATGAAATTAGGTGGCAGATTGTGATACCATATCATTACCCCCTTCAATAGGGTTTCTCCAAATTTCTTCAGTAGAACAGATTCGATCTCATAATCTTCTAAATTATTTCCTTTTATTGCGCATGTATAGGAGGTGACATGCTCATTAGGATCGGTGGTCCCATTGTACTTGGGGGTTTCCGGCATCCGGAATTTCTTCGTAATGGGCTTCAGAGCCGCACTTGGGGGGAACTGCTTCTGCACGAACTTCTTCTATTCCATACCTTTCGAAATCGGTGGTGCCCTCGGTATTTGGTCAACCCGGGTGTGTATGTCTCTACTTAATTGTCATTTGCCCCAATTTTCTTTTCTCCCGATTCAATTCTTTTAGTGAGCTCCTCGAGCATCTTCATAATGGCGGGGTTAGTCGCCGACTCATTGGTGTTCGATCTTTCCGGCATTGGCTCGGTCCTGTGGATGACTTCTGGTTCGACCCTACTCGGCATTCGACCACCTCCTCCGCCCTACGTACCTCAACCACCAGATCGACCTTCCCTACATACGTTACCTTCGGGATCCGCACCCAAATTTTCATTTAGGGCGATATGTGAACTGACGTCGATGGGATTTGCAATTGGTACTCCCTCGATATCAGCCTAAGTCACCTCGATCCCTGAGGTGGCTATATTGTCATTTTCATCGTGAAATCCGAGGTCGCTATCACCATGTGTGGGTGCTGTTTGTGAGTTCGACATATTTTATCCTGAAAATAAAAACACTTACAAGAACAAGCACTAAATTAATGTGTGTTATCGGAATCACTATTAAGCAATCACTATTATCCTTATACCCACGGTGTGCGCCAAACTGTTTACCCTAAGATTTGGATAACAATTAAACTTATAATGTGGTTTTATGGATATGTGATTTCACTTAATACCAACTAATAAATAAAAAGATTAATAATAGTAATCAACAGTAAAGTAAAGCAAACCAGTGTTTGAGCAAGACTCAGCCCTCGAGTTAGAGTACCCTCTAACTGGTTGATGCAAGAACAATTAAAATATAACAAGCTGATGAACAAGAGTATAGGCGAGAAAGAGAATTATATTGCTTTTGTGTCTGTCAATAATGAGTCTTATAAATGATTAGAACTCCCTTTTATATAGTAAAGGAATTATACTTATGGTATAACTATAATTACAAAAGGAAATCCCATGATTAGTTGATTAACCATTTCTGATTTAATCTGTTCCGAGATTCACGCCATGATGCTCAACCAGTCACGGATATCTCGCCTTTCTGTTATTGTGCTATCTTCAATCTTACTCAATGTCTGTCTCATTTGGCTCCGATTGCTACTAGCCTCGATCTTGAAAGGTACCTAGATTCCGCACTCGATACCTTATCCTATTTTACTATTTGATCGAGATCAAGAGGTTATGTCGAAGGCCGACTTTGATTAAATCACAAGGATAAGGTACCTCGACAGGGATCGAAGTATTTTTTGAGATCGAGGTAGGTAACGATCGAATCCAAGTGAGATAGGCACCGAGTAAGATAAAAGACAGCATAGTAACGGAAAAGTGAGATATCCGTGACCGATCAAGGATCACAGTGTAAATCTCAGAACGGATCAAATAAGAAGCGGTTAATTAGATAATCATGTGATTTCCTTCTGTAAATAGAGTTATACCATAAGTAGAATTCCTCTTCTATATAAAGGGGAGTTCAAATCATTTGTAATCATCATTATTCACAGAGATGAAAGCAATATAATTCATTCTTTCTTGCTTACATTATTGTTCATCAGCTTGCTCTATTTTCTAACTGTTCATGCACTTATCCGTTCGAGAGTAGTTCAACTCGAGGGTTGAGTTCTATCTGTACAACTGGTTTTCTTATTCATAATTTATTTCTATCATTTATCTTCATATTTATCAATTGGTGTTGAGTGAATCACATATCCTTAAAACCACAATATAAGTTTAATTGTTATCCAAATTTTTGGGTAAACAGTTTGGTCCTACCGTGGGGCTAAGGATAATAGTGATTGCTTAATATTGATTTTGATAACACACACTACTTTACGATTGTTCTTGTAATTGTATTTGTTTTCAGGATAAAACATGTCAAACTCACAAACATCACCCACACATAGTGACAACGACCTCTGATTTCACGGGGAAAACGACAATATAGACACCTCACGGATCGAGGTGCCTCAGGCTGATCTCGAGGGAGCACTAATTGCCAATCCAGTCAAAGTCAGTTCACATATCGCCCTAAATACAAATTTGGGCGCCGATCCCAAAGGAAGCGTACACAGGAAAGGCTGATCTAGTGGTCGAGGTACGCAGGGCGGAGGAGGTGGTGGAGTCAGCCTCCAATTGATATTCGAAATGCTACAGGCTCAACAAGACGCTATAGCACAAATACAAAACCAGCATCGAAGACGAGTGGGGTCGAGCCAGATGTCGTCCACAGAACTGAGCCTGTGCCAGAGAGATTGAATGCCAATGAATCGAGAACTGACCCCACTGTAATGAAGATGCTCGAGGAGCTCACTAAACAAATTGAATCGGGAGAAAATGAAATCGAGGCAAATAATAAGAAGGTAGAGACATACAATTCCCGGGTTGACCAAATACTGGGGGCACCTCCGATTTTAAAAGGTATGGACTCAAAGAAGTTTGTGCAGAAGCCGTGCCCCCTAAGTGCAGCTCCGAAGCCCATTCCGAAGAAATTCCGCATGCTGGAAATCCCTAATTACAATGGGACCACTGATCCCAATGATCATGTTAAAAGGAAATAATTTGGAAGATGATGAGATCGAATCTATTCTACTGAAGAAATTTGGAGTAACTCTATCGAAGGGAGCAATGATCTGGTATCACAATCTACCACCTAATTCCATCAACTCATGCGCCATGCTTGCAGACTCTTTCATAAAGGCACATGTTGGGGCAATAAAGGTTGCGATGAGGAAATCAAACATTTTCAAAGTGAAACAAAAGGATAACGTAATGCTGAGGGAGTTCGTATCTCGGTTCCAGATGGAACGCATGGAACTACCACCGGTCACAGACGATTGGGCTGTTCAAGCCTTCATGCAAGGTTTGAACAAACGAAGTTCAGTATCACGTCAACTGAAGCAGAATTTAATTGAATATCCGGTGATAAACTGGGGCGATGTAAATAATCAGTACCAGTCAAAGATCAGGGTCGAGGATGATCAATTGGGGACCCCCCCCCCCTAGTTCCGTCTATCCGAACAGGCATGTAGGTAGAAATCATAGGGATATCGACAAGGAACCTCGGTTGAACAAAGATTGATATTAGCCATACAATGCAGATTGCATAAACAGTAGCCCAGGATGCAATTCCATCCAAAACTATCGAAGGAACGATCGAGGGCAGAGCTCTCGAGGACTCATGAGCAAAAGTGTTTTTGATAAGCATGCCGATCCTATAGAGGCACCACGATTATTGGAGTACCACTTCTGTATTGATGCATCAGATATTGTGTTAGCCATTGGGAGAATCAAAGATACTAAATGTCCCAGACCCCAACAAACCGATCCTTCCCAAAGAAACCCCAATCAAATATGCAAGTACCATGGAACACATGGCCAAAGAACCAAAGACTGCAGACAATTGAGGGAGGAGGTAGCCCGTCTATTCAACGAGGGGCACCTTCGAGAGTTCCTGAGAGATCAAGCTAAGAACCATTTCAGAGACAGGGACGTCAACAGGAAAAACGAGCAAGAGGAACCCAAGCACGTGATTCATATGATCGTTGGTGGGGTCGATATTCCACAAGGGCCCATGTTCAAATGCACTAAAGTATCCATTACTAGGGGAAAACGGACCCGAGATTATGTGCCAGAAGGCACCGTATCATTCAATGATGAGGAAGCAGAAGGGATCTCTCAACCCCACAATGACGCTCTAGTAATTTCTATCCTTATGAATAAAATTCAGGTTAAGCGTGTTTTAATTGATCCAAGGAGCTCGGCAAATATTATTCGATCGAGGGTCGTGGAGCAGCTCGGCCTACAAGATCAAATCGTATCCGTAGCTCGGGTCCTGAATGGTTTCAACATGGCTAGTGAAACAACTAAAGGTGAAATCATTTTATCGGTAAACGTAGCTGGGACTATTCAAGAAACCAAGTTCCATGTTATCGAGTGTTATATTAGGTACAAGGCCCTGCTCGAAAGACCCTGGATTCACAATATGAGGGCAGTCCCTTCAACCCTTCACCAAATGCTGAAATTCCTAATGTCGGATGGAGTGAAAATGGTGTATGGGGAACAACATGCTGCAAAAGAAATGTTCGCGGTCGATAAGGTAATACCGATATCGGTGCTTTCGTCAACAAAGGGCTCAGAGACCAAAGGAAAACAAGTGGCTAAATAGCAACCACAGCCACCAGCCTCGACCCAGTCGGAGAAGCAGGGAACAGATGAGGACAATGACTACTGGATCCCCCTATCCTTCATAATCCCCGGGGATTCCGACGCCACCAAATCAACAGTCGAAGAACTGGAACATGTCATATTGATCGTATACCTACTCGATCGAAAGGTATACCTGGGTACGGGGTTAACCCCCGAACTCAGGAAAAAACTCATCAAATTTCATATCAATAATATGGATTATTTTTCTTGGTCCCACTTAGATATGACAGGGATCCCACCAGAGATCAACACATCGATTTAGCCTTGACCCGAAGTTCAGACCGGTAAAACAAAAGAGAAGGCTCCAATCCGAGGTAAAACATGCATTCATCAAGGACGAGGTAACCAAATTTCTCAAAATAGGATCCATTCGGGAAGTAAAATATCCCAAATGGTTAACAAATATAGTTGTAGTCCCTAAAAAGGGAAACAAACTTAGAATGTGTGTAGATTATAAAGATTTGAACAAAGCATGTCCCAAATACTCTTGTCCTCTGCCGAATATCGATCGCATGATCGATGCTTTGGCCGGCCACGAGATCCTTAGTTTTATCGACACCTACTCTGAGTACAATCAAATTCAAATGAACCCGGAGGATCAAGAAAATACTTCATTCATCACTAAGTATGGCACCTATTGTTGTAATGTAATGTCGTTTGGGCTAAAAAAATGCTGGTGCTACTTACCAACGCCTAGTGAACCGAATGTTTGAAGAAAAAATAGGTAAATCAATGGAGCTTTATATTGACGATATGCTAGTTAAGTCCATGTGCGTAGAGGACCATTTAACACATTTGCAGGAAACTTTCAATATATTGAGAAAGTACAACATGAAGCTCAGTCCTGAGAAATGTGCATTCGGGGTCGGTTCGGGCAAGTTCCTCAGCTTTATGGTGTCAAATCGGGGGATCAAGATCAACCCCGATAAAATCAAGGAAATCAAAGACATATGGACATCGTTAAGGCCGTACAAATATTAATAGGGCGGATAGCCACCTTAGGCCAGTTTATCTCGAGGTCTTCATATCGAAGTCACAGGTTCTTCTGACTGCTAAAAAAGAAGAACAATTTTTCTTGGACCCCAAAATGCCAACAGGCATTGGAAGAATTAAAGCGGTATCTATTGAGCCCGCCATTGCTTCATACTCCGAAAGAGGACGAGCAACTCTGATTATATTTAGCAGTCTCGGAAGTTGCTGTAAGTGGGGTCCTAGTTCGAGAAGAGCAAGGTATGCAATTTCCTGTTTACTATGTTAGTTAGACTTTATGTGAGGCCGAGACTCGGTGGCCAACTTCACGTCGGCCCTCGTACCTGAGGTCGAAAAGGAACTGTTGTTAAAAATGGGTACGTCTTCGGGGGTGTGGCCATGATTGTAGGTCTAGAACTGGCTAAAAGTTTGGGAGCAGAGGTCATAGAGGCCAAATGTGACTCCCTAATTGTGGTAAACCAAGTCAACTGAACCTTCGAGGTTCGAGATGATTGCATGCAGAGGTACTTGGACAAACTGCAGGAAACACTACACCGTTTTAAAGAATGGACCCTACAGCATGTACCTCGAGAACAGAATAGTGAGGCCGACGCCCTTGCAAATTTGGGGTCATTAGTTGCAGATGACGAAATTAGCTCGGGGACTGTCGTACAACTTTCAAAGTCAGCAGCCGAAGAAGGACACGCTGAAATAAACTCCACAAGCCTAACTTAGGATTGGAGGAATAAATATATCGAGTACCTAAAAAATGGGAAGCTCCCATCGGATCCTAAAGAATCGAGGACTCTGCGAACAAAGGTTGCACGATTCACATTGGCCGAAGATGAAACACTATACAGAAGGATGTTCGATGGACCATTGGCAATATGTTTGGGTCCGGGAGACACCAACTACGTCCTGCGAGAAATTCACGAGGGTACTTGCAAAAATCATTCTGGTGCCGAATCACTGGTTCATAAAGTTATCAAAGTATGATACTATTGGGCCAATATGGAAAAAGATACTAAAGAATTCGTTCAAAAATGCGACAAGTTCCAATAATATGCGTCGATGATCCACCAGCCCGGAGAATAACTTCATTCAGTCCTATCCTCATGGCCATTCAAGAAATAGGGAAAGGATATCGTCAGCACTCTGCCATCGGCCCCAGGTAAAGCTAAATTTATTTTATTTATGACCGACTATTTCTCTAAGTGGTTTAAGCACAGGCTTATGAGAAAGTCAGAGAAAAAGAAGTTATAGACTTCATCTAGGATCACATCATATGCCGATTCGGGATACCTGCCAAAATCGTGTGCGACAATGGAAAACAATTCATCAGAAAAAAAATAACAAAGTTTCTCGAAGATCACAAAATAAAAAGGATCTTGTCAACTCCATATCATCCTAGTGGGAACGGGTAGGCTGAATCAACAAACAAGACCATCATTCAAAATCTAATGAAAAGATTGAATGACGCTAAGGGAAAGTGGAGAGAAATATTTCCCGAAGTCCTTTGTGCATATCGAAAAACGTCAAAATCCAATACGGGGGCAACACCGTTCTCCTTAGTATATGGCACCGAAGTTCTGATCGAGGTCGAGGTCGTGGAACCTAGAGTCTGGTTTTGATACATGATGCGAGACTAAATTGCATAGTTTAACATGTGATATACCTTACATTTTATGCGCATTAATGATAAAAATATACTTGTTATGTGTTTAATGGAGTTTATTTCATGTGTAGGTGAAGTGGAGATGGAAACGGAGCTAAAAGGATACAAATACGTCGAAAAATACGCGAAAGGAGACACCCGGGCGATAGCCGGGCGACAGAGCCAAACAACCTAACCCTACCTGGCGTTAGCCAGGCGTTAGGGCTGAAACGCCAGCCCTACCCTGGCGTTAGCCAGGCGTTAGGGCTGAAACGCCAGCCCTAGCCTGGNTCGTGTGCGACAATGGAAAACAATTCATCAGAAAAAAAATAACAAAGTTTCTCGAAGATCAC
The DNA here is from genome assembly GCA_005239525.1 of Nicotiana knightiana. Lineage (NCBI taxonomy): Eukaryota > Viridiplantae > Streptophyta > Magnoliopsida > Solanales > Solanaceae > Nicotiana > Nicotiana knightiana. Next base: position 50,478 of record ML381313.1, read on the forward strand.
AAAATAAAAAGGATCTTGTCAACTCCATATCATCCTAGTGGGAACGGGTAGGCTGAATCAACAAACAAGACCATCATTCAAAATCTAATGAAAAGATTGAATGACGCTAAGGGAAAGTGGAGAGAAATATTTCCCGAAGTCCTTTGTGCATATCGAAAAACGTCAAAATCCAATACGGGGGCAACACCGTTCTCCTTAGTATATGGCACCGAAGTTCTGATCGAGGTCGAGGTCGTGGAACCTAGAGTCTGGTTTTGATACATGATGCGAGACTAAATTGCATAGTTTAACATGTGATATACCTTACATTTTATGCGCA
>ML381317.1:0-17922 GCA_005239525.1 Nicotiana knightiana
TGATTCACGTCGTGCCGCGACGTTAAATCAAGCGTTTGTTGGGAGGCAACCCAGCTTTACTGCATTATTTTATTTTATTTTTATTTATTTATTATTTTTTTTGTTTTATTTTTTTTTATAATTGTATTATTTTTGTAGTTTTAAATTTTTTTAGGAGCATGGAACGCAAAGCCACTGGAAGGACAACAGAAAACAGATGGTTGGAACTAAATGTGAGGTACCCGCAGGAAGGACCAGGCTTGGGAGAAGTCTGAGTACCCCATGAGATGCTAGTACTTCGGCCTTTGGCCTACCAAGGAGTTTTTTTCTTCACCCTCTTGTATGTATGGGTGCGCATTGGGAACAATGCACAATTTTAAGTGTGGGGTGAGGAGATTGTCTGGTGACTTTCTATGCTATTTTAGTTATGTTAGATTAATGGAATAATTTATCTTTTTACAAAAAAAAAAATTAAGTTTTTCCCGACGATGGATCTATTAGACAATTTTCTTGAGGGAAATAAGTCTAAGGAAAACACCAAAAAAAAGATTTTTTTGTTTTTTTTGTTTTAGGTAGTGTAGTAATTCTCCCTTGGTTTTTCTTTGGACCACGGTTCTTTTCCAAGGGTTTTTAATTGAACCGGGTGTGGGTAGTTTTTTTTATTTTTAGGAGTAGTAACCACATGGTTGAGGGCTTAATAGTAGTAATATCTCAAAACGTGCTAATGTATTGAGAACAGTCAGTACTATGGTTGTGACGCTTAGGCTCAATTTTTGACTCCAGGGTAAATACCTTAAATCATGAATTCTTAAGATTTGCTTAACTGCTTTGACTGGAGTATCGTGATAGATCCGATCCTGAGTGAGCTATGTGGCATGTGTGAGCGAGATTTGTATGCTATTTTGTGCATTGCATTTGATGTCTAGAACTTGCCCCGTGTGTGTGCAAAGCGAAATAGAAGTTTTNGGCACTCGGCCTCTCTCATATCATAACATCCTCACAATATAGGCCATCAACCTCACCCAGTCAGACACTATCAACATGCCACTCGGGCCATAAATAAACAGGGTTCTCGACCCAAAACAATATTTCATTTAAAGAATTAATATCAACAAGCGCTGAGTATCAAAATAATTTATCAGGAAAGACTAAGTGTAAAATCATAATTTCTAAGTGAGGAATTATCAGGAAAATAGCCCCCAAGGGGTTAAAACAGATCGGCACTAGGCCCCAAACATGGCTTACAACCCAATTATATCCAAAACTTGATAATACTATAAAATATATACTTTAAAAGCAGTTTCGCAACTCAATAGTTGCCTAAAAAGGAACATTTTTCGAAATTTCCAGTTCGTGCACGCCCCACACCCACCATTCAGTGTATCCGTCAGTCCAAAATCTGTGAAAGGATGTAAAGTCCAGGGTTTCACACCCTCAGGACAAGATTTAAAGATATTACTTACCTCAAACTAGCCCGAAAAGCTACTCCGCAATGCGTTTGCCCCTCGAATCAACTTTCGAGTGCTCCGAATCTCTAAATTTTTGCGTTTTACTGTTCATCCGAGTTACTGTTCATGCTGCTGTGAAAAAAAAAATGCTGCAGATTTTTTTGTAGTCTAAATTGATCCGTTAACCTTTCGAAATCCACTCGAGGCCCTCGGAAATCTCAAGAAATATACCAACATGCCTCATAACATCATTCGAACTTAGTCGAGCTTTCGAAACACCAAAAGTAACATCAAAACACCAAAATTACATCAAATTCAAGCCTATGAACTTTGAAATTCCTAAATTCCACCAACAACGCCGAAACTATCCAAAACAACTCTGATTGACCTGAAATTTTTTAAATACTCTAGAACTAAAATTCATAGTTACTCCTGGAGTTCAAATCGAAGTTAATGGAAGCTTCTTTAAGCTTAAGATTCATATTGCTTTTTTGTTCTTCCTCCACATTTATGTAATTAGATCTTTGTAGTTCCTCATTGATATTATCATCGTGTGTTCTTTTATCATCCCAGTTCTCTCTATTTGTGTAATCCATTAAATTTGACAGAGGTAATCTAAAATCAGTAAGCTGAGCTCTTGTTGCACTAGGAGAATTCATGTTGACTGATTCCTAGTTTTATCCCACACAGTGGAATCTTGGGAGAGTAGTGTGTATGCAGACCTTACCCATACCTTCTGAGGATAGAAAGACTATTTCCATTTTCTAGCAAACATTTTCACAAATTTGGTATGCAAAAGGATACACAGTTCGAATGTATAAACATTGTATCTAACAAGGAAATTTTAAAAATATAAAATTGTGTAAATTATCTATTGTATATTAAGATGAAGCAAGAAGAAATACAAAATTATAATAAATAAATCATTATATATGACTACGTGGCTATTAATGATTGAAAAATAATTATCTACCAAAGCTGAATTTTAATTTTTTTACTGCCACGCGCCTAATAAGATGTTCTTTCACGCTCTTTGCCACTTCAGTATTCATGAGATTAACGGTTATCACATTGTCAAATTGAGGATAGTAATAAAAACCACTAGTAGTTTAGGGTGCAACAAATAATTCAAGCCAAGTTTAGGTTATCCTACCTTTCTTTTTAGCGTCTCCTCCTCTCTATTTCACGGGAAAAAAAGAATAAAGTAGATTTGAGAATGTAAAATTGTCTTACTAATAACATACATTTGGTTTGTATCTCACCAACCAACCCAAAACTTTCTAGGTGATTGGCTTACGCATTGACCGTTTACATCTATATATCTTGTACAGAAAAAGGATAGACTTCCAACAAACACAAATTGGTCACCTAACTCTTTTCCTCTAGTTTGTTGAACACCAAACCATGTTTATTTTCCTCTAATTATATGTTGGGATATTGGACATTATTGCTCCACTCTTTTACCCTTCGCTTTTAACAGTTGAAAGTTCTTACAAAGCTACAACACTCTTTGGCGCAACATTAATCTTGGAATTTGACCCCAAAAAACTATGGATTTATGTATATATTGACATCGAGTATACTGTTAGTATAATATAATGACATATAACATGTTATTGTTTTATTTTTTAAGTAATTTTCTTTATTATAAATCATTAGTGTAGATCGACTTAGCATAATAATGTTAAAAAATCTACACTATTAGTGCACGAAACTAAACTCGGTTATGCTTTAGAGAGGAAATGTACATGAGGGGGTTCACGGGGTCTTTTGGTAGTCCTATTCAGTAGCTAGCGAAACTTTGGAGAGTATCATCCAACTAACTTTGATTTTTTATTTGTATAAAAGAATAATATCTTTCTAAATTTGAAAATAATTTAATTAAAAATTCAAAATATTAACTTTAATGATATGTTGTTATGGGATATTTAAGATCACAAGTTATAAAAGTGTCAAAATCACTAAAATCTTTTGTCATATTTAACGATCACATCTTTTTAAAAAAATCTTTTCTTTCTTAAATTACTAGTCAAATCTCTTGAGATCACATAAAGAGAAACGGAAGGATTAAAGCTAATGACAATATAAAGTGATCGAGCTATACATTTTCTCGTTCTTGTTGAGAAACTAGCTTCCTTGGAGCCTAAACCATTGTTAAAATGGTATGGTCTTGACGTCTTTAATTTGTGGAGTTTAATTTTTAAGGGGAATAATGTGCAAAAAGAATTATATAAGGGCCAGGGGGAATAATTAATATTTCTAAAATTTGACTTTCTTTGTTAAAATTGAAAAGATGGCGAACATGTATTTAAAATGACTTTGAGAAGATCAACACATTTTTTTTAACTATGTAAATAGTCATGACAAGTCAAGACCCCAAATGTAATTAAGAGCTTATACTTCATGTATCATTTTTCACACATACACCTTTGAAGTTAAAGCAAATAAATTAATAGAATAGAGCCATTAGAAAATTTCTCCTATATAAATGGCTTAGTTCTCCAACTCTTGAGAACTCAAAACACAATACTAAGAAGTAACAATGGCAAAAAGCAAGGTTCTTGTTGTAGGTGGCACCGGTTATATTGGCAAGAGAATTGTAAAAGCTAGCTTAGCTCAGGGACATACAACGTATGTCTTGCAGCGGCCGGAGATCGGCCTCGACATCGACAAACTACAGATGTTGTTGTCGTTCAAGGAGCAAGGTGCTCGACTTGTCGAGGCCTCGCTCTCCGACCACCGGAGCCTTGTGGAGGCGGTCAAACAGGTGGATGTTGTCATATGCACAATGTCTGGTGTGCATTTCAGAAGTCACAATATCTTGTTGCAACTCAAGTTGGTTGACGCCATTAAAGAAGCTGGAAATATTAAGGTATATATTGTTCAAAATCTCTTGGTGTTAAAGTTCATTCTTCGGTAGAAATTTACATAGATCGTCATTAAATTATACACAGATTGGCACGTAATTTACCAGAAAATTACATATATATCTTCAATCTCGAGAACCAATCCGTCTCAGAAGACTCGATTAGGCTTATTAATTACTATACGCACTAAAATTTACGTGATAACTGTCATATGGCAGCTCGGTGCACTAAGCTCCCGCTATGTGCGGGATTCGGGGAAAGGCCGAACCACAGGAGTCTATTGTACGCAGTCTTACCCTGCATTTCTGTAAGAGGATGTTTACACGACTGCATTTATAAAGACTTCAAAAAATATTTTGTACTAGTTACGAGTAAATTGTATCTCATATTTAATTTTGTAAAAACAAAGTGTGTGTGCGTGTATCCATATATAGAGAACGAGAGAGATATACATCTATATAATATATGTACCTTAAACGACGAAAAACCTAATCTTGGGATTAAATTGTTTCTCTTTTTGCCTCATAATATAATTTTGATAATACGGAAGTAATAAATGTACACTTTAACTTGAGAATTAAAAAAAAAAATCATGTTCTTTCTACTACACCTTCTGTCGTTTTCTTTAGGTTACACCTTTGAATGAGTGACACTTTTTTCAAGTCGAATGTTAAATGTCTAGATTAATGCCTATATTTAAAGAAGTAAAGTTTGCAAGAAACTCCTCCAACTTTTTAAAGAAATTTCTCATCTCCTTTAAATTTTCGACCACATTAATATCATTGCTTTCTTTTTATATATTTTACATCCAAATAATTATCTTAATAAATTAAGATTATGTACCCAATTCTGGGGGTTAGTTCTCTTTTCTGATTATATGGCTAAATATGTACCCCAAATCTTGTGTCTTTTCTGATTAGCTAATTTTCTTTTCTTTTTCTCGTTTGATTTTATTGTTCATGTCTAATAAAATTTTAGGTGAATATGTTACTTCAAATAGTCCATATATAGTCTAGTTTTAACATATTTATCGAAGGTTAATAACAGGTTTAGGATCACGGAGGTTAGTAATTAAATTTAAGGGTAAGCTGCCCATTTTACTCGGTGAAAAATGGACAAGAATTTCCAATGCAATGTATTTCAATGGTAACCTGTCCATTTCTTTCTTTAAAAAATATTCCATTATATATTGGAAAAATTGGGAAGAAAATTACAAAGTGGGCAATCGAACATTTACCACAAGTGAAAGTTCAGGTAGCCGATTAACCTATCCATTTAACCCGTAAAAACGATACAAATTCCAATATGACTATTTCTGGTGAATTCATTCTGTAAATCTAGTCAAGGAAACAAAATCTGTATAATCTCACAAGTAAAGTTTGGGGAGAATAGTGAGTATACAACCTTAACCATGTTGTTTTCAATAGACCTTCGGTTTCAAGAAAGCATGCAAAATCACAGAGAAGAAATGCATTAGTGTAAAAGTAGAACAGGAAAACAAAAGACCTCAAAGAAAATTGGAAAGATAAAGTTGGTTAAGATGGGGAGCAGTGAATAACATTACTATTCCCATGACGAACCTTTGACTTGACTCATAAGGATAGTTAATTAAATTGCTAATTATACACGGTGTAATTTTTCGACGAACTGACCACCCTTGTGAACATGTGGCTTCGCTATTGACTGGTCTTCTCATTGTCGCGTTAAAATCTTGAGTCCGCCTCTGCCGTTAAAATTAATAATTTAATCACTTGGTATCCTGAACATTAAAACTTTTTAGGGGACACTGATTTAGTAGCATACAGGTGCCCCGTCGCGTTAATTAAATTCCGGATCCGCCTCTGCGGCGCTGTCTGGAGTAATCAATTTGCTACTTCCTTTTCTTAATTATTTGTGTTGATACAAAATAAAAATAAAAATTGGCAGCGTTTCTTGCCATCGGAATTTGGAATGGATCCAGCATTAATGGGACATGCAATAAAACCAGGAAGAGTGACATTTGATGAGAAGATGGAAGTGAGAAAAGCGATAGAAGAAGCTCATATTCCTTACACTTACATCTCTGCTAACTGCTTTGCTGGTTACTTTGCTGGCAACCTCTCTCAACTTGGAACTCTTGTTCCTCCCAAAGACAAAGTTTGCCTCTATGGAAATGGCAATGTTAAAGGTATTTTTTATTTTTATTTTTATTTTTTGATATCTTTTACCTCTCCGTTTTATTTGATTGTTTTGATTGAGCACGGTTTTTTTATTAAAAAAAGAATAGAATTGTAATATAATTAACTTATCTTTAGATCGTTTTGGACTTTTATATATCATAACATTTCGATGGCTATAGCCTATAAGAGCATGTGTCATTAAGATAAAATGAGATATTCTAGTTAAAGAGTTTCTAATATACTAATGCGACATTTTTTTTCCGGAAAGTAGTTTTTATTTATTTAATTATTGTATAAAATAAAAGAAATGGATTTTATTACTCATATTATAAATACCCTTTTTAGGAAAAGATTAATTTTGTAAAATTTGATATTATTGGGTTAATTTATATACAGTGGTGTATATGGATGAAGATGATGTAGCAACATACACAATCAAAAGCATAGATGATCCAAGGACACTGAACAAGACAGTGTACCTTAGACCAGAGGAAAACATTCTGACTCAAAGGGAGTTGATAGCCAAGTGGGAAAAGCTTAAAGGAACAGACCTTGAGAAAATTAGCATCTCTGAACAAGACTTCCTATCTTCCATGAAAGGTACTTCTTCTATCCAAAAAGAATTCCTTTTTTTGTTGGCTATTCTTTTTTAAATACTCTTGAACTATAAACATTTATTATAACTTACACTACGTTCTATGTAGTTGAATATGTAAGAAATATTTCAAAGATAGACATAGTGTTATTTGTGTATTTTCGTATTCTTTGATTTCTGTTACTACTTGTTGTTGCTTTCATTTCGGCTTTCTGATTGCAGTACCTAGTGTTAGTTTTGTATTTTTGCTTTGTTTTTGTGATTGGTGTGCTTGTTGTTGCCCTTACTTTTACCTTTCCTAGCCGAGGGTCTAGCGGCGGGAACAAGCTCTCTGCCTTCTTCAAGGTTAGGATAAAGTCTGAATACACACTATCCTCCCCAGACCTCACTTGTGGGATGATACTGAGTTTATTATTGTTGTTGTTGTAACATAATAATTCAAAAACATTCAGGAGAGGATTCATTTGAGAATGTAATATTGCAGGAATGGACTATGCTGGACAGGCAGGAGTTGGACGTTTCTACCACATATTCTACGAAGGTTGTTTGACAAACTTTGAAATTGGAGAAAATGCAGAAGAAGCTTTTGAACTTTACCCTGAAGTTTGTTACACTCGCATGGATGAATATTTAAAACGCTACCTTAATTAGCTCTCTCTTTCACACACTGTTTGATTGGAATTCAAAGAAAATTATAGCAAATGATGTACTATAATATTCTTGTGTGTACTGAAGAGAAGAATCAATGACAATCTTGTATTAATTATTTCTGCAATACTTATCAGTATATTGCTTTTTTGTTCTTCCTCCACATTAATGTAATCAGATCTTTGTAGCTCCACGTTGATATTATCATCAAGTGTTCTTTTATCAATAGTGTTAACCTTGCGCCTCTATTCTCATTTGCAATTTTTGTTGCATCCGTGAAAGGATGTAAAGTCCGGGGTTTCACAACCTCGGGACAGGTTTAAAGACATTACTTACCTCAAACTAGCCCGAAAAGCTACTCCGTAATGTGTTTGCCCCTCGAATCAACTTTCAAGTGCTCCAAATCTATAAAGATCAGATCTTTCTCATTAAATTGTGCTAAGGGAATAAATTCCAATTGAAAAATACCAATTTTAGCACAAAACCCGAAATTAGCCAAAACCCGACCCCCGGGTCCGCGTCTCGGAACTCGACAAATTTTATACCAAAATATTCTTCATCATCTCACGAGTCCGTACATATAATGAACTCAAAAATCGGAGTTCGTTTGACCCTTTAAATTATCCCTAGAAGGTCTCATAATCTCAAGTCCTAACTCTATCTTTTTCTACTAATTTTCATGAATTAAACACTGATATTTTGTTCCTTAATCACAAATAATCTAGTTTTAGGGTCCAATATCATTACCTCAATGACGAACAATGATTTTCTCTTTTCAAAATCGAATCAAAGCTCTTTTCCCGTTCAAAAATGGTGTAAAAGGGTTTAATGGTCGCGGAGGTTTTTTCTAATACTGTTCACCCGAGTACTGTTCACCCGAGTTACTGTTCATCCGAATTACTGTTCATGCTGCTGTGAAAAAAAAATGGAGCCATTTTCTTCTAGTCTAAATTGATCTGTTAACCTTTCGAAATCCACCCGAGGCCCTCGAAAATCTCAACAAATATACAACATGTCCCATAACATCATTCGAACTTAGTCGAGCCTTCAAAACATCAAAACACCAAAATCACATCAAATTCAAGCCTATGAACTTTGAAATTCCTAAACTCCACCAACGATGCTGAAACTATCCAAAACAATTCCGATTGACCTGAAATTTTGCAGACATATCCATAATGACATTACGAACCTGTTCCAACTGTCGGAATTCCATTCCGACCCCGATAGCCTATTTTCCACTGCCGATCGAAAATCACCAAAAACTGACTTTCGCCGATTCAAGCCTAATTCTACACCGGACATCAAAAAATATTCCGGATACACTCTAAGTCCCAAATCACATACCGAAACTATTCGAGCCATAAAATCCGCATTCCGAGGTCGTTTACCAATAAGTCAACTATCAGTTGACTTTTCCAACTATAAGGTTATTTTAAAGACTAAATGACTAAATTCTTGCTACAGCCATTCCGATTCCCAGCCTACTAACTCTAACACATCATAAACAGTATAACCAACCTATGACAAGGCAAAAATAAGAATAATAATGAAATTTCTACGGAACGACCGACCGTGTCGTTACATTCTCCCCCACTTAAACACACGTTCGTCCTCAAACGTGCCTAGAGTTATTCCAAACACCACAAAATTGCTGTGTAACCTACATGCACATTTTCGGAGGTGATCCCACGTCACTCTACCCCATAGAGGTCTAATAGCACAAAACAGTTGAAATTTCGAAATCCAATCTTGACCCATAAACCTTAGAACTACATTTTCACTTCTGAATCAATTTACAAGATCAAAATCCCACAACTATAAACTGAATAAGTCTGGGCATACCCAAGATGAAATACCATGATACACTACATGACTCAAGCACTCGTGGCGATAACTCCTAATCAAAATAGTTGCTTATAACAACCCAATACCGGTAAATAACCTCTCATCAAGAAAAGCCTCGTTTTAACACTATCATATGCTACCGATGATGAAAGGAACATGCAGAATCTAGTAACCATTCGTCTGATCAGCATCAATACCACTATACCATCCAGAGCCATAACTTGTGCAACTCGTGCACTCAATAACAACATCCCAAAAGATCAATTTATAAAATAAAAAAGACTCACACGAGAGGACTATCCTGCCATTAACTATTACCATCACAGCATCATCCTAGAAGCCTGGCCCACAGCGTAAAATCAGAACACACGAATCTGACACCAAGGGTCATACCTCTACCTAACTCTGCTGCAAAGCGTGATCCTATCCAACCGCTGGACCACATGAAATACTCCAAGCCACCTTGCTCAAAATCAATAACCATGCGAAATTCGACATCAATTACTCAAAGTGCATTGCCATAACCCTGGGGGAAATCAGACGATACCATGCCACCCGAACCAGAAAGAACATAACCAACATGTCTCAATCCGACAACACCTAATTGCTTACCTTACTCAAATCTAGCTAAAAAGCCCAGATAGAACCGCACCCTATGCACATACAACCAATGATCACAACTCCTCGAAACACTGAAAGGTAACTCATAGATCACTCCAAAACATGAATAAGCTCAATGATAATCGAATGTTACATCCCTCAACAGTAGCAATTTGGGGTCCACAACTCCGACTCAGTGTAGAACACATACCCATACTGGCCTACCAATAATTATATTCTAAATCAACTCTGGTCATCCAGAACAGGTAGATAACTCTCCAAAGGTTCATAATGACTGAATCATGACCTTAACACCTAACTAGCTTTGCTCGCATCTTCGTAGTTCACAACTACAAAAATAATCTGGTCATCGGAACTCCCAGTCTCAAAATCCATGAGGCACACCAATTACCATATCTGATCCCAATTCCACCACTCAAATATATAACACTCCCCTAATACTTTATCATTTCACGAGGGATACCTCCATAATTCCTCTGTGTCACCAAGAAACCTTGAATATCAACAGTCGATCCAATAAGAGAGCATCGTAACACCAATAAAGCACCCTTATTCAAACACATTGCCTTATACACATTGTACTTAATGAATGTATACTCTCATCCAGCCACCCAATGGTGGTATCCTTTTCCTAATCATCTGAAAATGCCAGTTCTAACCTTCCTTCCAGAATTGAACTGTGACCTCACATATGCCACTCTCCATTATACACAAAATACCGCATACGCCATGCAATCCTATGATAAATAAGATAACTTCATGCTCTCTTCTTAGCCACAAACAACTACGTACCCAACTATCCAAGAACTTTCCATTTGATCCCATCTAGAAGCAAAATCACTATACATCACATGGCCATCACGCCAGTAGAAATATAACCTCTACTCGTGGTAGAAACCATCCACAACTCTCCGAATCCCATTAGTACAACACCAAACCGGCAGGACTGAATCCTTCTAACTCAACCATGCTACGCATGCCACCAAATCCCAAGAGAATTTCTAAGAAACACCTGTAACAACTCATTACCTCATTAACACCCAAAGAACTCTCCATATCCCTTATCATGCTGATCGGACCTACTACCAAGCTGTCCTATTTATCCAAGTTCCTTCTGAGTTACCTTCGAATTGATACTTTTCCTTGCCATGATACCAAAATTCTCAATCCAGATTCACCACATGAAACCCGAGCATAAAATAGGCCGTCTTAGGCTCATAAGCCGCTAAATACTCTTTCAAATATTCTCCAAAAGCACCACATTAGAAATACCTACCCTGAAGAGACTTCCTGCGAATTTAAAGTCATTACCTTCCCTTTCCTGATATTGATGGATAGAATCCATGATAATGTAAATACACCACAGGCCTTGTCACCTTCCCCCTAAATCTGAATTCTAGCCCTTCTCACACGCTACATATAACCTTAAATCTGTCTGATCCATTCTCGAACGTCATTCACTCTACGCAATTTCAATTACACTAATGAAGTAAACAAAATGACATCATCAAATGTTGAGTATACTATCCCTGGCTACAAGAGTACGACAAGATGCCATCAATAAATATAATAACAAAGGAGTTATAACACGGCTGAATACGTTAGCCATCAAATACATGACCGCTGCTAGGGCATTCGTCAGCCCAAATGACATCACCAGGAACTCATAACACAATAGAAGGATCTGCTTCACTCAACATCTAAACAACATCAGAGGTCTTTCACTACACTCACAGCTCGAGGCCATATTCTAACTTAAGACTGAAGTCAATTACTCAATGGTTATTGGTACATCTCCCGCTAATCCATTCTTGCCACAATCAAGCAGCCTGAACACATCTAACTATCAATTAGACTCACCACGTAGTCATCTAGTCACAAGGTTCCATCAATAAGGACACCAACGGACATATAAGTCCCCCAAAACATGTGCTCACACAAATGAAATCTCAACACTCAATACACTGACAAAATCCGGCCTCAAGTCCTTCCGACTGGCCCATCATCACATGCAAAAAACCACATCTCGCCCATGAAAGTCACAAAACGACGACGCACAACTGATATCAAGCGCAAACGTGCGCATTCGAATACATGAAAGGAATTCAAAGAATTACGCTTTTGGATGAATAAAATGGATTCGCACGACAAGAATTCATGAATGTGGAATGTTTCCTAAGGGTTCTACAGCCTCTCGAAGATAAGTACAGACGTCTCCATACCGATCCGCAAGACTCTACTAAACCTGCTCATGACCAGTGAGTCCTATGTAACCTAGAGCTCTGATACCAACTTGTCACGACCCCAAATCCTAACAGGTCGTGATGGCGCCTATCGTGGAACTAGGCTAGCCAACCATCACATAACTACACATTTGTTTTAATATAATTTCTCAAAAATCAATAAGAACGAGTGACAAAAATTTTTTTCTCTAAGTCTTTAAGCAAACATAAAAATATAATCTACTGTCTAAACAAATCCCCCAGGAGTGGAGTCAACCGATCACGATCATCTAAGAATAAAACTAACACTGCTAATATCATAAACCATGTCTCGGAATAAAATACTAATACTAATGACGGAAGGGAAATGGAGAAGCTACGGACGCTGGACAACATCATCAAAATCCCAAAAGCTGACGATAACGAACTCGGATGGCTACTGCTCCGAACAAGTAACTGGGTCTGCACACAGAGGTGCAGGGAGTAATGATGAGTATTCCAACTCAGTAGTAATGAAAATAAATCACAGTCTGAAGAATAAGAAACACACAGCAACAAATACACCAATCCACAAAACCGTAAAATATCAAGTGTCAATAAAGTATACATAAGTTCGAAAACCAGTTTCTGTAAAAAATCCTTGAAAAAAGTATAATTTCCCATATTTCTCAGTAAAACTCTCAAAATATCAGTTGAAAGATGAAACGAATCATAATCAAAAGCTCAGCAAAATATCATTTTTAAACCGCCCCTCGTGCAAAATCATCACTTGTAATTAGTCACTCAGCACCTCACCATCACTCAATAACAGTCACTCAGCATCAGCACCTCGGGCAACCTCACTGTCACTGATGCCTACCAATAACTCATCACTCATCACTCAGCACTCGCACTCAGTAGGTACCTGTGCTCACAGGGGGTGTGTACAGACTCCAAAGGGGCTTCTACAGCCCAAGCGCTATAAACAAGCCAATTCATGGCATAAATCACTCTCAGGCACTCCGCCTCTCTCATATCATAATATCCTCATAATATTGGCCCTCGACCTCACTCAGTCAGACACTCTAAACATGCCACTCGGACCATAAATAAATAGGGTTCTCGATCGAAAACAATATTTCATTTCAAGAATTAAAATCAATAAGCGTTGAGTGTCAAAATAATTTATGAGGAAAGAGTGAGTGTAAAATCATAATTTCTAAGTGAGGAATTATCAGGAAAATAGCCCCCAAGGGGTTAAAACATAACGACACTAGGCCCCAAACATGGCTTACAACCCAATTATATCCCCAACATGATAATACTATAAAATATATACCTTAAAAGTAGTTTCGCAACTCAATAGTTGCCTAAAAAGGAACATTTTTCTAAATTTCCAGTTCGTGCACGCCCCACCCTCGTCATCTAGTGTGTGCGTCACTCCAAAATCCGTGAAAGGATGTAAAGTCGGGGGTTTCATACCCTCCGGATAGGATTTAAAGACATTACTTACCTCAAACTAGCTCGAAAAGCTACTCCGCAATGCGTTTGCCCCTCGAATCAACTTCTGAGTTTTCCATATCTATAAAGATCAGATCTTTCTCATTAAATTGTGCTAAAGGAATGAATTCCAATTGAAAAATACCAATTTTAGCACAAAACCCGAAATTAGCCAAAACCCGACCCCCGGGCCAGCATCTCGGAACTCGACAAATTTTATACCAAAATATTCTTCATCATCTCACGAGTCCGTACATATAAAGAACTCGAAATCGGAGTTCGCTTGACCCTTTAAATCATCCCTAGAAGGTCTCATAATCTCAAGCCCTAACTCCACCTTTTTCTACTAATTTTCATGAATGAAACATTGATATTTTGTTCCTTAATCACAAATAATCGAGTTTTAGGGTTCAATATCATTACCTCAATGAAGAACAATGATTTTCTCTCTTCAAAATCGCCTCAAAGCTCTTTTCCCGTTCAAAAATGGTGTAAAAGGGTTTAATGGTTGTGGAGGTTTTTTTGTTTTAATATTGTTCACCCATTTTACTATTCACCCGAGTTACTGTTCATGCTGTTGTGGAAAAAAAATGCAGCAGCTTTTCTTCTAGTCTAAATTGATCCGTTAACCTTTCGAAATCCACTTGAGGCCCTCGAAAATCTCAACAAATATACCAATATGTCCCATAACATCATTCGAACTTGTTCGAGCCTTCAAAACATCAAAAAGAACATCAAAACACCAAAATCACATCGAATTCAAGCCTATGAACTTTGAAATTCCTAAACTCCACCAACGACGCTGAAACTATCCAAAACAATTCCGATTGACCTGAAATTTTGCAGACATATCCATAATGACATTACAAACCTGTTCCAAATGTACGAATTCCATTCCGACCCGATAGCCTATTTTCCACTGCCGACCAAAAATCACCAAAAACTAACTTTCGCCAATTCAAGCCTAATTTTACACCGGACATCAAAAAAATATGCCGGCTACACTCTAAGCCCTAAATCACCTAACGAAACTATCCGAGCCATAAAATCTGCATTCCGAGGTCGTTTACCAATAAGTTAACTATCAGTTGACTTTTCCAACTATAAGGCTATTTTTAAAGACTAAATGACTAAATTTTTACTACAGCCATTCCGATTCCCAGCCTACCAACTCTAACACATAGATACCTTCACTGGACACCACGTGTCCGAAGAATGCTACTGAATTGAGCCAAAAATTTACACTTGGAGAACTTCGCACAAAGATTCTCTTCCCTATATCCTTGTAATACCATCATCAAATGCTGAATATGCTATCCCTGGCTACGAGAGTACGACAGGATGCCATCAATAAATACAATAACAAAGGAGTTATAACACGGCTGAATACATCGGCAATCAAATACATGACCGCTGCTGAGGCATTGGTCAGCCCAAAGGACATCACCAGGAACTCATAACACAGTAGAAGGATCCGCTTCACTCCACATCTAAACAACATAAGAGGTCCTTCACTAAACTCACAGCTCGAGGCCATATTCTAACTTAAGGTTGAAGTCAATTACTCAATGGTTCTTGATACCTCTCCCGCTAATCCATTCTTGCCACAATGAAACAACCTAAACACATCTAACTATCAATCACACTCACCACGTAGTCATCTAGTCACAAGGTTCCATCAATAAGGACACCAACAAACATATAAGTCCCCCAAAACATGTGCTCACACAAACGAAATCTCAACACTCAAGACATTGAAAAAATCCGGCCTCAAGTCCTTCCGACTGGCCCATTATCAACATGCTAAAAATCACAATTCACCCATGAAAGTCACAAGTCGATGACGCACAACTGATACCAAGCGCTCATGTGCACATTCGAATACATGAAAGGAATTCAAAGAGTTATGCTTTTGGATGAATAAAATGGATTCGCACGACAAGAATTCATGAATAAGGAATGTTTCATAAGGGTTCTGTGGCCTCTCGAAGATAAGTACAGACGTCTCCATACCGATCCGCAACTCTACTAAACCTGCTCATGACCATTGATTCCTATTTAACCTAAAGTTCTGATACCAACTTATCACGACCCCAAATCCTAACAGGTCGTGATGGAGCCTATCGTGGAACTAGGCTAGCCAACCATCACATAAATACACGTTTTTTTAAATATAATTTCTCAAAAATCAATAAGAACGAGCGACAGAGTATAAAAATTTTCTCTAAGTCTTTAAGCAAACATAAAAATATAATCTATTGTCTAAACAAATCCCCCATGACTGGAGTCAACCGATCACGAGCATCTAAGAATAAAACTAACACTGCTAATATCATAAACCATGTCTCGGAAAAAAATACTAATACTAATGAAGGAAGGGAAATGGAGAAGCTGCGGACGCTGGACAGCTACCTCGAATCCCAAAAGTTGACGATAACAAACTCGGATGGCTACTGCTCTGAACCAGTACCTGGGCCTGCACATAGAGGTGCAGGAAGTAATGATGAGTACGCCAACTCAATAGTAATGAAAAATCACAGTTTGAAGAATAAGAAACACACAGCAAAAAATACACCAATCCACAAAACCGTAAAATATCAAGTCTCAATAAAGTTCGAAAACCAGTTTCTGTAAAAAATCCTTGAAACAAGTATAATTTCCAATATTTCTCAGTAAAACTTCCAAAATATAAATTGAAAGATGAAACGAATCATAATCAAAAGCTCAGCAAATATCATTTTTAAACCGCCCCTCGGGCAAAATCATCACGCGTATTCAGTTACTCAGCACCTCCCCATTACTCAAAAACAGTCACTCAGCACCTCACAGTCACTCAGCATCAGCCCCTCGGGCAACCTCACTGTCACTCATGCCTACCAATCACTCATCACTCGACACTCGCACTCAGTAGGTACCTGCGCTCATTGGGGGTATGTACAGACTCCGGAGGGGCTCCTACAGCCCAAGCGCTATAAACAAGCCAAATCATGGCATCAATCACTCTCAGGCACTCGACCCCTCTCATATCATAACATCCTCACAATATTGGCCCTCGGCCTCACTCAGTCAGACAATCTCAACATGCAACTCGGGCCATAAATAAACAGGGTTCTCGACCCAAAACAGTATTTCATTTCAAGAATTAATATCAACAAGCGCTGAGTGTCAAAACAATTTATCAGGAAAGGCTTAGTGTAAAATCATAATTTCTAAGTGAGGAATTATCAGGAAAATAGGCCCAAGGGGTTAAAACACATCGACACTAGGCCTAAACATGGATTACAGCCCAATTATATCCAAAACATGATAATACTATAAAATATAAACCTTAAAAGCAGTTTCGCAACTCAATAGTTGCCTAAAAAGGAACATTTTTTCAAATTTCCAGTTCGTGCACTCTCCACACTCGTCATTCAGTGTGTGCGTCACTCCAAAATCCGTGAAAGGATGTAGAGTCCGGGGTTTCACACCCTCAGGACAGGATTTAAAGACATTACTTACCTCAAACTAGCCCGAAAAGCTACCCTGCAATGCGTTTGCCCCTCGGATCAACTTCCGACTGCTCCAAATCTATAAATTTCCGCGTTTTACTGTTCACCCGAGTACTGTTCACCCGAGTTATAGTTCACCCGAATTACTGTTCATGCTGCTGTGAAAAAAAAATGTAGCAGATTTTCTTCTAGTCTAAATTGATCCGTTAACCTTTCGAAATCCACCCGAGGCCCGCGAAAATCTCAACAAATATACCAACATATCCCATAACATCATTCGAACTTAGTCGAGCCTTCGAAACACCAAAAACAACATCAAAACAGCAAAATCATATCAAATTCAAGCCTATGAACTTTGAAATTCCTAAATTCCACCAACAACGCCGAAACTATCAAAAACAACTCTGATTGACTTGAAATTTTTTAAATACTCTTGAACTATAAACATTTATTATAACTTACACTGCGTTCTATGTAGTTTATTTTGTAAAAATTATTTCAAAGATAGACATAATGTTATTTGTGTATTTTCGTATTCTTTGATTTCTGTTACTACTTGTTATTG
>MDKJ01006830.1:0-25341 GCA_005239525.1 Nicotiana knightiana
ATATATATTTACATAAAAAATAGAACAGAATTTGGGTGTGGTCAAAAATTAGTTGTTCACAACCCCTATGCGTCATTTATCTAACAATTGATGTCGTCATCGGGTTTAAACCATGTCAGCGTCGTTAGTAGAAATCCTCGTGTCTCTTAGCATATAACCTCATGAGATACTCTGCTCAGCACATTAATGGATTCCTGAGTAATTCCAGCACAATCTTGAACTCCGTTGTTCCTCATTGTATTAGATATATTTGGTATTGAAGGTTCAAATGTGTCAAAGTCACCCTGTAATCATATATATTCAATAAATAATCTTATGGCCAATTTATGATAGCAGGGTAACCGTTGAAGGTCATCACAGGTCTAGTTTGGGTGTTCGCGTAGAGATTTAGAATTTAGGAGGGTGAACAGGTTAT
Organism: Nicotiana knightiana; assembly: GCA_005239525.1. Lineage (NCBI taxonomy): Eukaryota > Viridiplantae > Streptophyta > Magnoliopsida > Solanales > Solanaceae > Nicotiana > Nicotiana knightiana. Next base: position 416 of record MDKJ01006830.1, read on the forward strand.
TCTCAATATTTTTCCCTAAGAGGTTATGTGGATTGACAATGAAGGGTACATAAGTGCATTTCACACTAGGCTGCACTAGGAGTATGATGTTTCTCCGTAGTTGTTCCTCATGTATTTTGTGTTTTCATATGTCTATGCCTAAGAAGGTAGTTAGAGATCCTTTGTGTATCATCCCGATAGAAATTATTGAAGGTGAAGTTAATGGATAGTTAGCTTATGCGAGGTATCTAGTTGTCATCCTTGTTAGATAAGTTTGAAGGTTGGGATTATTTTCGTGAATGTGTTATGGCAAAGCCTGTAAGTCGAGGAGGCAACCTTGAAGGCCGAAAGTGTCTTGGAAAGAAAATATTTTTGCTTGATTGTATAACAATTAGTTTTGATTTGAAAGGTACCTTATAGGTGTTATGATTTAAAATGTGCAGTCCATGTTCAGGTATCATTATGATAATGTAGTGCTTGTAATGTTGAGATTAGTGTTATGGATATATACATTGTGGTGCTTTGTCGAGTTGTGGATGAGTTGTTAGGATGGTTTTGGTGGTTCTCTGGCAGGTGCATAAGCCTAGTTACAAAGGAGATGCTGCCGAAATTTCTGAAAAATTTGGGAGTTAGTCGAAATTTAGGGACTTAAGGTAGGTTCGGAAAGAGATATGTTATGTTAAGGTGTTTGGGGCGGACTCTACCTCTCATTCGAGGACGAATGATCCTAAGCGAGGGAGAATGTAAGGCCCCGAAAAATTTTTCTAAGTAATTTAGGATTTCGGGGTGCCAGGTAGGCTAATTATAATATTTTATGTGCTATAAATGTGATGTAAATGAATTGGATATGGTAAATAAGTAAATAAGTCATATAATAAGTAATGTAGGGTCCAAGAAGAGGCCTAAGTCTAAGCCAAATGGGAAAATTTCATAATAGGCTAAAATTCCAAAGGTGTTTGCACAAGTCCACACTTTGAACGAGAATATATAAATATATATAAGGTCTTATGTGATCAACAACCTATCAAATGAAATGTCTTCGATTCCAACGCTTCAAACCGTTCCTTATTTGGACATTCCTACATAAAGTTATGATCAAATTACCAAAGGCTGGAAAAATACGATCATGTGTCAAATTTGCAATCGCAAAATCAATACGCGGTCCGCATAATTGATCTGTGACAGCAAATATGGTCGCAAAATGGGCCAGTGTAGCCCCAGTTTTGGGCAGCTGTTTTGGCGATGCATTTTTCAGCCCACATTCTTGTTTTGCGGTCTCCTATGCGATCACATACCCGGTTTTGGAGGCCTGTTTTTCCTATCTTTATAACCCGACTCCAATTTGATAAATAGGTTTAGGGGCTTCATTTGGGGTCATTTTATACTGATTTTAGAGAGGGTTGAGAGCATATAGAGAGAGAAAGAGGGGACCTAGCTTCATAATCACCCAAATCTTGATAAAGTCTTCAAGAATCAAGGAAGATAACCACTAGATTGTCCTACATCCGGGTAAGTCCTACTTCCAAGATTTCATGAAAGAGGTTAAGTGTTCAAATATGGTGTGGGGGTTAGAAATAAACCATGCATGTGGGACTAAGTTGTAGTATGTGATATTAAAGAACTAATATGGGTAGTTCCTGTTAAAATTGGTTGAGGGAAGAAGGAATTGCCATTTTTAAAGCTTGTAGTCTACTTTACATGTTAGGTGTTTGATGAAATTCCTAAGAGAGTTACAACATGGGTAATCTTCCTAATCATTAATCGATTCCACTATCTCCTTATAGATTGTTGTTGTTAGAGGTGTTGGTGTATTGTATAAACTTAAGGAAAAGATCTTTGAGGTATGTATGGCTAACTCTAATCACCATAGGATGAACTTATTGGTGTTCAAATACCGGGTATGAGTCCCTTGTTTGATTCTCTGAAGAATTGATGGTTTCAATGTGTTAAGTTGGGAACTCTTGTTTCCATATTGTTCTAAGTTTCTACCATATCACTATGCTACTTGAAAAATGTAAATTATGATTATCGTGCTCTTTTTTATTATGTGTACGTATCCTTATATGTTGGTTCTCGTTAATATGAAGGATGATTATATGAAACGGTTAAAGAGAGGAATGTGACACAAATTGTTAGATATGTCCAAGTGCCAAGAACTGTATAATAAATGATGGAAAAGGAATGTGTACCCAAAAATTAAATTGATATGGTTATGTCCCAAAGTGAGATGGCTTAGCCGATCGGGCGGAGATCGGACTCCATGTTGTACACATGGTGGTATTTACATCGAAAATATGATATTGGTTATGTCTCACTATTTCAAGTGAGATGGCTTAGCCGATCGGGCCGAGAGCGGACTCCGTGTGAAAACGACACGGTGGTATTATGAATTAGGATGCCGATGATGTCTCACTTGGGATGGCTTAGCCGGTTGGGCCGAGAGCGGACTCCGTATAAAAGACACGGTGGCATTATATAATTTTGGCACTTGGCTTTAAAGGACTACTATTCAAAAGATGGAATAACGGATTAAGAAACTATGGTGATTCTTGCTTGTGTTCTCCCTATTTTTGTGTAATGTTTGTTGATGTCCCTGATTGCATTTCTATATGCTTATCGTTTATTATATCTAGAGTAGAGTTTGTTCATACATACTAGTACTATTCGATGGTACTGACGTCCCTTTTGCCGGGGGCGCTACATCTCTAAAACTGGTAGCGCTGATCGCAGGTAGCGGTGCCTTGTCTTTCTTTCCACAGCAGTCTTGGTGAGCCCTATTTCCTTCTGGGGTTATGTATAGAATGTGTCACATTTCTTTTTCTTATGTTGTTACGCTTTGAGGTATAGTCGGGGCCTTTTCGCCGGCAGGGTCACTTTGTCTTTTCCATCTTTAGAGGCTCCGTAGAAAGATTTTGGGTGGTGTCGGGTATTAAAAATTTTGAACTAGAAATGTTGTTATTTGGCAGAATGTTTCCTTTGTATCTATTATTGTAATAATTTGGTTAGTATGGTTGAACTTTTAATGAAAAACAAAGATAAAGATTGTTAATGTAATGCTCATATAGTAGGATTTATGGAGTTCATATCCTTGTTAATCATAAATTAATTTGGGTAGAATGAAACCTAATAGGCTTGTTCATCCAACTTTACTCGGTTGAGCGCCGAGGGCACTCCTTGGTTTAGGGGCGTGACAAGTTCGCATTTGCGAACATACCTTTCCCCAAACCCCCATAGCAATTGCTAAGATAATCTCGCATTTGCGAGCACATGCTGGCCCAGGCCTTCTTCGCAATTGCAGTAAATACCTCGCAATTGCTAGGCCTGCTTTGTTTGCATTTACGAAGCCTGATCTCGCAATTGCGAGATTAGAGGCCTGCTACAGACACCAATTATACCAGCAATTTACTTTCTAAAATCACTCCATAGCCTATCTGAAATTCACCCGAGCCCTCGGGGCTCCAAACCAAACATGCACGCAAGTCTAAAAATATCATACGGACTTGCTTGTTCGATCAAATCACAAAAATAACACATATAACTATTAATTTAGCACCAAAACTTATGAATTCCTCAGGAACATTTCAAAATTACTATCTTCTCAACCGGGCAACCGAATCACATCCAATCAACTCTGATTCCTACCAAACTTTACAGACATGACTTCTCCATTATTTTAAACCTGTACCGGGCTCCGGAATCAAAATATGGCCCCGATACCAACGAGATCAAACAATAATCAATTTCTTTAAATCCTTAGTATTTCAGTCTTACAATTTCATCAAAAAATCATTTCTCGAGCTAGGGACCTAGGAATTTGATTCCGGGAATACGTACAAGTCCCATATTTTACTACGTACCCTCCAGATCCGTCGGAACACGGATCCGGGTCCTTTTACTGTAATAACCCGGCCGGTCATTCCGTAGAATTTGCACTGGTATTTCTGTTTCTTCTTGGTCATTTGTTTATATTTTTTATGATGTGTTGGAGTCGGATGGTTTGGATTAGGAATGATTGTAGTGAGAATTGAGACACTTAGTCTATTTAAGTAGCCATATAGTTGAACAAGTCAACTAGGAGTTGACTTCTTGGTAAACGGCCTCGAAATGCAGATTTTATGGCTCGGATAGCTTCGTTAGGTGATTTGGGACTTGGGGGTGTGTTCGGAATGTAATTTCGATGTCTGGTGTAGAATTAGGTTTGAGTTGGCGAAAGTTAGTTCTTGGCGATTTCTGGTCGGCAGCGGAAAACAGGCTATCTGGGTCAGAATGGAATTTCGGAAGTTGGAGCAGGTTCGTAATGTCAGTTTGGATATGTGTGCAAATTTTCAGGTCAACGGAGGTGTTTTGGATGGTTTCGGCATCGTTGGTGGAACTTAGAAATTTCAAAGTTCATAGGCTTAAATTTGATGTGATTTTGGTGTTTTTGCATTGTTTTTGGTGTTTCGATGGCTCGATAAGTTTGAATGATGTTATGGTATGTGTTGGTAGGTTTGGTTGAGGTCTCGTGGGCCTCGGGTGTATTTCGAATGCTGAAACGGGCATTTTTTGTCTTTAGGAGTCTGCTGAAATCTGGTGTTCTCTGTTGCTGGTGTCCTTGTACGTGATCGTAGTGGTTCATTCGCAATCGCGTAGGTATTAGTGGGCAGGGGTGAGTTTGTTCTATGCGGTCGCAGAGTCAGGGATGCGATCACGTAGTGTTGTGAAGATGTGCATCGCAAACGCGTGTCTGAGGTCGCGCTCGCGTAGAAGTACTTGGAGTGACAGTGAGGTGATGGAATTACTCTATGCGATCGCATAGAGCTGGTCGCGGTCGCATAGGTCAGGGAGTCGAAGCTTCGCGATCGCGTGGGTATATGGTGCGAACACAATGAGTAAAATTGGGAGGCAAGGAGTTTGTTCTTCGCGATCGCGTGGGTGGTCCTGTGATCGCAGTGAGTAAAGCCTGGGCAGTGTTTAAATAGTCAATCCGCGACCCTTTTTCATTTTTCCACCATTTTTGAACGAGATTGAAGCTTTTGAGAGAGATTTTTGAAGAAACCAAAGGGGAATCACTTGGAGGTAATATTCTTGACTTCATAACTCATTTATATGTGATTAAAGGTCTAATTAGTGGTAAAAATTTAGGAAGAAATCAGTGAAAAATCGGTAACCAGGGTTTGAGATTAAGACACCTTAAAATGGGAATTTGAGGGGTCATTTGGACTACAGTTTCAGTGTTCTTGGTATGTCTAAACTCATGGAAGGATGAGGATCATTTTGCTGTAAATTTTATCGAGTTCCGAGACGTGGGACCAGGGGTCGGGTTTGGCAATTTCGGGAATTGCGCCTAATTATGATATTTTTCGATTGGGTTTCATTTCCCTAGCATATTTTGATGTGATAAATCTGATTTTGATAGACTCGGAGCATTTGGGCCGATTCGAGGGGCAAGAGTATTGCGGAGTAGCTTTTGGACTGTTTTGAGGTAAGTAATGATTGTAACTCTAAACCTGAGGGTATGAAACCCCGGTATTTTACATTGTTTTGGTAAATGAGGTGACACACATGCTAGGCGACGAGCGTGTGGGTGTGCACCTATAGGGATTGTGACTTGGTCCGTCCCGTAGCGACTATTAAGCCGTGTATTCGAGTTGAAACCTTACGATATCCTGTATTTTAGAAATCTATACTTGTTTATGGGTTCTAAGCCATGTTTGGGGCCTTGCGTTGTTCAGTTAGGCCTTTAGAGGTACTTTTATATTATTCTCACAGTATCCTGATAGAACATTTGCGAACTCAGTCATGTTTTCTACTTATTGTTATTTTCACTATTATTATCACTGTTTTGAAACTTTGAAAGGTATTTTGGGGCTGAGTCATGTGAGTTGAGATGAGTTGTCCGAGTGGCTTGTGAGGATGACTGAGTGAGGCCGAGAGCCGAGATGTGAGGATAGTTATGGATTAGGCTGCATGCCGCAACAATATATATTATATATTATATGAGTTAGGTTGCACGCTGCATCGATAGACATTATATATGGATTGGGCTACACGCTGTAGCATATATATATATATTGGATCGGGTTGTACGCCGCAGCAATATAATGCTTGGGTTGTAGGAGCCCCTCCAGAGTCTGTACACCCCTAGTGAGCACAGTCGACTATTATATGGATCGGGCTGCACGCCGCAGCGTATTATATATGGATCGAGCTGCGCGCCGTAGCAATATATGTATATATATTATATTGGATCGGGCTGCACGCCACATCAGTTAAGTGGGTATCTGGTACTTGTTGAGCGGGAGTGCTTAGTGAGAGCATGGCATACTGATAGTGGAGACATGAGTGACTGAGATACCTTGTCATGAGAGACACTATGCCTGAAAGGCGTATACATTGTGAATTTTACTATTTTCTCACTCGTCTTTATACTGGGCTTTTATAACAAAAGTTGAATTACTGTTTTTATAAAAGAAATATGATTTTTATAGATGCTCATCATTGCACTCAAGTTTTTAGTTACTTTGGTTACTTACTGAGTTGGCGTACTCACGTTACTCCCTGAACCTCTGTGAGCAGATCCAAGTACCGGACCAGCTTACTAGTTGACTTCTTGTGTGCTTCGGAGTTGACCAGAGATCGAGGTAGTTGCCCAGCATCCACAGCTGAGCTTCCTTCCCATCCTATTTCTAGATTTTTCTTTTATATTGGATCTGTATTAGTGGCAAAGATACATTTTTATACGTTGTATTTTCTACACTAGATGCTCATGACAGTTGACTCCTGAGGTCTTGGGGTGGTTTTGATTGCTTGACTTTATTATTATTTCTGTTGAAATTGTCTGAAAAACGGATCTTTAACAGTTGATGAGTTTGTATTTCTATAAAATAGACAAAGGTTGTTCTCACTGTGTTAGAAGGCTAGTCTAGTTCCACGTTGGGCGCCATCAAGGCCCTTATTGATTTGGGGTCGTGACAAGTTGATATCAGAGCTCTACGTTACATAGGACTCAACGGACATGAGTAGGTTTAGTAGAGTCTTGCAGATCGGTACGGAGACGTCTGTACTTATCTTCGAGAGGCTACAGAACTGTTAGGAAAAATCTCATTTCTTGAGTTTTGTCGTGCCATTCTGTTGCTTCAGGAATCTTAACTCTTGTTGTTTCATTTTCTCGGGTGAGGATACGCGCTACTGATCAGGGAGACCAGACACTAGCTAGACCAACGAGAGGTCGAGGTCGCGGTCGAGGCTGTGATAGAGGTAGGGAACTAGCTCGCGCAGCAGCCGGGGCAGTACCAGTTGATCCCCCTACTATTTACGATCAGGTTCCCGCCGCGGGTATTCCAGCGGGACATGCTCAAGCACTGACAGTGCCCATTGTCATTCTGGGTCTTCAGAAGACCCTGGATCCGATCTTAACAGTATGTACTAGCTTGGCTCAAGCAGTTGTTGTGTCTACTACTGCCGCTACATCTCAGGCCGGGGGAGGCACTCAGACTCCAGCTGCTCGGACACCTGAGCAGGTTGTACAGGGCCTACAGACACCGGGGGCAGTGCCAGCCCAGCCGGTTGCTCCAGTTCATAACTATGTGGTTCCAGCTATCCCAGAGGATGAGTAGCGCAGGCTGGAGAGGTTTAGTACACTTCAGCTTCCGACTTTTAGCGGCATAGAGGGCGAGGATGCCCAGGGTTTTCTGGATAAGTGTTAGAGGATACTTTGTACTGTTGGGATTCAGGAGACCAGTGGGGTATCATTTGCTACATTTCAGTTAGTGCTGCTTTCACTTGGTGGTAGTCTTTTGAGAGGCATAGGCCTATTGGTTCAGCACCCCTCACCTGGCAGCAGTTCTGCACTATTTTTTTGGAGAAGTATGCTCCTCAGTCCCATAGGGAGGAGCAACACAGGCAGTTTGACTAGTTGCGTCAGGGGGAGCTATCGGTTACATAGTATGAGATGCGATTTTCTGAGTTGGATGATTATGCTACTGACTAATTCCCTACTGATAGGGAGAGGATCAGGAGGTTTGTGGATGGCCTCACTTACCAGCTCCGTATTTTGATGACTAGGGAGAGGGTATTTGGTGCTACCTTCGAGCATGTTGTTGATATTGCTCGAGATATTGAGTCTGTTCGCTGCCAGGAGCGAGAGGAGAGGGAGGCTAAGAGGCCTCGTGGTTCTGGTAGTTTTAGTGGTGCCCCTTCCAGAGGGCAGTTCCAGCACAGTGGAGGTCGCCCATTTAGACCTCCTCAGCCAGTTCGCCCAGCTTATAGCGGCGCATCATCGGGACAAGGTCCCCGCGGTTCTCATCCGGGCTGCTCATCATTCAGTGCCCTCCCAGCTCAGATTTCATCTCGGGCACCGTCTATTCGAGGTTCTTCTATGCAGGGTTCTTCGAGTGGTTATTCTGGTTCCAAGGGTTCCCTTCAGTCCCCGTCTCCTGCACCGGGGAATTGCTATCAATGTGGAGAGTTCGGGCATATTAGGAGGCAGTGCCCTCATTTTATAGGAGGTCCATCTCAGTCTAGGATCCAGCCTTCGACATCAACCCCAGTCACTTCACCACCCACCCAGGTTGTCAGGGGTGGTGGTCAGTCAGCTAGAGGCCGCCCTAGAGGGGGAGGTCAAGCGGGTGGAGTTCAGGCCTGTATCTATGCACTTTAAGCCAGGCCTAATGCTATGGCCTTCGATAAGGTGATCACAGGTATTATCTCAGTCTGTCACAGAGATGCTTTGGCTTTATTTGACCCTGGTTCCACATACTCTTATGTTTCGTCATATTTTTCCCACTTTTTGGATATGCACCGTGAGTCTTTAGTTACGTCTGTTCATGTGTCGACTCCGGTGGGTGACACTATTGTTGTAGACCGTGTGTATCAGTCGTGTGTGATATCTATTGGGGGTTTGGAGACCCGAGTGAAACTATTGCTACTCAGCATGGTTGAGTTTGATGTGATACTGGGCATTGATTGGCTATCTCCGTGACATGCTATTCTTGATTGTCACGCTAAAACCGTGACCTTGGCTATGCCTGGAGTTCCGAGGGTTGAGTGGAGATGTTCTTGTGAGTATGTGCCTAGCAGGGTGATTTCTTACCTGAAGGCTCAGCGTATGGTTGAGAAGGGATGTTTATCTTATCTGGATTTTGTGAGGGATGTTAATGGTGAGACTCCTACGGTTGATTCTGTTCCTGTGGTCCGTGATTTTCCGGACGTGTTCCCTGCAAACCTGTCAGGCATGCCACTAGACAGGGACATTGATTTTGGTATTGATCTAGTGCCAGGCCCTCAGCTTATTTCTACTCCACCTTACCGTATGGCACCAGTGGAGTTGACGGAATTAAAATAATAGCTTTAGGGACTCCTCGATAAGGGGTTCATTCGGCCTAGTGTGTCACCTTGGGGTGCACCAGTGTTGTTTGTGAAGAAGAAGGATGGTTCTATGCACATGTGTATTGACTATCGGCAGCTGAACAAGGTTACGGTGAAGAACCGGTATCCTTTGCCTCGTATTGATGATTTGCTTGACCAAATTCAGGGAGCCACAGTGTTCTCTAAGATTGATTTGAGATCTGGGTATCATCAGCTGAAGATTCAGGATTCCGTCATTCGAAGACTACTTTCAGGACCAGATATGGTCATTATGAGTTTTTGGTTATGTCATTTGGGCTGACCAATACCCTAGCCGCGTTCATGCATTTGATGAACAACGTGTTTCAGTCGTATCTGGACTCCTTTTTCATAGTGTTCATTGATGACATCCTGGTATATTCTCGTAGCCAGGAAGAGCATGCTCAACATTTGAGGGTTGTGTTGCAGAGGTTGAGAGAGAAGAAGCTTTATGCAAAGTTCTCCAAGTGTGAGTTTTGTCTTGGCTCAATAGCTTTCTTGGGGCACGTGGTGTCCATTGAGGGTATTCAGGTTGATCTGAAGAAGACTGAGGCAGTAGAGAGTTGGCCCAGACTGTCCTCAGCTACAGAGATTAGGAGTTTCCTTGGTTTGGCAGGGTATTACCGTCGCTTTGTGGAGGGGTTTTCTTCTATTGCTTCACCCTTGACCAGATTGACCCAGAAGGGTGCTCCATTCTGATGGTCCGATGAGTGTGAGCAGAGCTTTCAGAAGCTCAAGTCAGCATTGACCACAGCTCCGGTATTGGTTTTGCCTACTGGTTCGAGATCTTATACAGTCTACTGTAATGCTTCTAGAGTTGGCTTGGGGGCAGTGTTGATGCAGGACGGAACGGTGATTTCCTACGCGTCTAGACAGTTGAAGGTGCACGAGAATAATTATCCAGTGCACGATCTTGATTTAGCTGCCATTGTTCATGCCTTAAAGATTTGGCGTCATTATTTGTATGGAGTGCAGTGTGAGATTTTTACCGATCATCATAGTTTGCAGTATTTGCTGAAGTAGAAGGACTTGAATTTGCGTCAGAGGAGATGGTTGGAGCTTCTCAAGGATTATGATCTCACTATTTTATACCATATGGGGAAGGCCAATGTAGTGGCCGATGCCCTGAGTCGCGGAGCAGAGAGTTTGGGGAGTCTAGCCTACCTTTCAGCAGCAGAGCGGCCTTTAGCACTTGATGTTCAGGATTTAGCAGGTCAATTGGTGAGATTGGATTTGTCAGAGCCTCCGCGGGTATTGGCTTATGTAGCTTCCAGGTCTTCTCTTTATGATCATATTAGAGCACGCCAGTATGATGACCGACACTTGCTAGTTCTTCAGGATAGGGTCCGTCGAGGTGATGCCAGGGATGTGACTATTGGTGATGATGGGGTTATGAGGATCCAGGGCCGTATTTGCATGCCCAATGTGGATGGGCTTCGAAAGTTGATTTCAGCAGAGGCTCATAGCTCGCGGTACTCCATTCATCTGGGTACCACGAAGATGTATCAGGATTTGAGACAGCTATATTGGTGGAGGCGGATGAAGAAGGATATTGTTGAGTTTGTAGCTCGGTGTCTCAACTGTCAGCAAGTCAAGTATGAGCACCAGCGGCCAGGTGGATTACTTCAGAGGTTCGGAGTGGAAGTGGGAGCGGATCACCGTGAACTTTGTTGTTGGGCTCCCACGGACTTCGAGGAGATTTGATGCTATTTGGGTCATTGTAGATCGACTGACCAAGTCCGCGCACTTCATTCGTGTTGGTACTACATATTCTTCGGAGCGGTTAGCTAAGATTTATCAGGGAGATTGTCCGATTGCATGGGGTTCCAGTTTCTATAATTTCGGACAAAGGTAATCATTTCACATCTCAGTTCTAGAGAGCCATGCAGAGAGGTTTGGTTACTCAGGTTGAGTTGAGCACAGCATTTCATTCTCAGATCGACGGGCAGTCGGAGCGCACTATTCAGATTTTGGAGGACATGCTACGTGCCTGTGTGATTGATTTTGGGGGTTCATGGGACCAGTTTCTGCCACTCGCGGAGTTTGCTTATAATAAAAGTTACCAGTCCAGTATTCAGATGGCTCTCTATAAGGCTTTATATGGTAGGAGGTATAGATCTTCGAATGGTTGGTTTGAGCCCGGCGAGGCGAGGCTATTGGACACAGGTTCAGGATGCATTGGATAAGGTGAAGTTGATTCAGGGCCGACTTGCACGGCGCAGTCTAGGTAGAAGAGTTATGCGGACCAGAAGGTCCGGGATGTGTCTTTCATGGAGGGAGAGAAGGTACTGCTGAAGGTGTCACCCATGAAGGGTGTTATGAGGTTCAGGAAGAAGGTAAAGTTGAGTCCCCGGTTCATTGGGCCTTTTGAGGTGCTTCAGAAGATTGGGGAGGTGACTTTTCGACTTGCTGTGCCACCCATCCTATCGGGTGTTCATCCGGTATTTCATGTTTCGATGCTCCAGAAGTATATTGGTGACCCATCTCATGTTTTAGACTTCAGCACAATTCAGCTCGAGGGTGATATGTCATATGAGGTAGAGCCAGTGGCTATTTTGGGTCGTCAGGTCAGAAAGTTGAGGTCTAAGGATATAGTTTTAGTGAAGGTGCAGTGGAGAGGGCAGCCAGTGGAGGAGGCTACTTGGGAGACCGAGCGGAAGATGCAAAGCAGATATCCTCACTTGTTTGAGACTCCAGGTATGTTTCTAGACCCGTTCGAGAACGAACGTTTGTTTAAGAGGGAGAGAATATAACGACTCGGCCGTCGTTCCGTAGAATTTGCACTGTTATTTCTATTTCTGCTTGGTCATGCATTGTTTATATTGTTTATGATGTGTTGGATTTGGATGGTTCGGGTTTGGAATGATTGTAGTGAGAATTGAGACGCTTAGTCTCTTTAAGTAGCCTTATAGTTGGAAAAGTCAACTGGGAGTTGACTTCTTGGTAAACGACCTCGGAATGCGGATTTTATGGTTTAGATAGATTCTTTAGGTGATTTTCACTTAAGGGTGTGTTCGGAATGTAATTTCGATGTCCGGTGTAGAATTAGGATTGAATTGGCGAAAGTTAGTTTTTGGGGATTTTCGGTCGGCAGTGGAAAATAGGCTATCGGGGTTGGAATGGAATTCCGGAAGTTGGAGCAGGTTCGTAATATCATTTTGGATATGTGTGCAAATTTTCATGTCAATCGGAGGTGTTTTGGATGGTTTCGGCATCGTTGGTGGAACTTAGAAATTTCAAAGGTCATAGGTTTGAATTTTATGTGATTTTGGTGTTTTTGCATTGTTTTTGGTGTTTCGAGGGCTCAACTAAGTTTGAATGATGTTATGGGATATGTTGGTAGGTTTGGTTGAGGTCCCGGGGACCTCAGGTGTATTTCGGATGCTCAAACGGGCATTTTTTGTCTTAAGGAGTCTGCTGAAATCTGGTGTTCTCTTTTGCTGGTGTCCTTGTACGCGATCGCAGGGGTTCATTCGCGATCCAGTAGGCTTATTAGTGGGCAGGGGTGAGTTTGTTCTATGCGGTCTCAGAGTCAGGAATGCGATCGCGTAGTATTGTGAAGATGTGCATCGCGAACGCGTGTCTGAGGTCGCGTTCGCGTAGAAGGACTTGGAGTGGCAGTGAGGTGATGGAATTACTCTATGTGATCGCATAGATCTTGTCGCGATCGCATAGGTCAGGGAGTCGAAGCTTCCAGATCGCGTGGGTATATGGTGCGATCGCAATGAGTAAAATTGGGAGGCTGTGAGTTTGTTCTTCGCGATCGCGTGGGTTGCCCCGCGATCGCAGTGAGTAAAGCCTAGGCAGTGTTTAAATAGCCAATCCGCGAGCCTTATTCATTTTTCCACAATTTTTGAACGGGATTGAAGCTTTTGAGAGAGATTTTTGAGGAAACCAAAGGGGAATCACTTTGAGGTAAGATTCTTGACTTCATAACTCGTTTATATGTGATTAAAGGTCTAATTAGTGATGAAAATTTGGGGGGAAATCAGTGAAAAATAGGTAATTAGGGCTTGAGATTAAGAGACCTTAAAATGGGAATTTGAGGGACCATTTGGACTCCGATTTCAGTGTTCTTGGTATGTATAGACTCATGGGAGGATGAGGATCATTTTGGTGTAAATTTTATCGAGTTCCGAGATATGGATCGGGCTGCACGCCGCAGCGTATTATATATGGATCGGGCTGCGCGCCGCAACAATATATGTATATATATTATATTGGATCGGGCTGCACGCTGCAGCAGTTGAGTGGATATCTGGTACTTGTTGAGTGAGAGCATGTCATACTGATAGTGCAGATATGAGTGACTGAGATACCTTGTTGTGAGAGACATTGTGCCTGAAAGGCGGATATATTGTGAATTTTATTGTTTTCTCACTCATCTTTATACTGGACTTTTCTAACAAAAGTTGAATTACTGTTTTTACAAAAGAAATATTATATTTATAAATTCTCGTCACTGCACTCAATTTTTAGTTACTTTTGTTACTTACTGAGTTGACATACTCACGTTACTCCCTGCACCTCTGTGTGCAGATCCAGGTACCGGACCAGCTCACTAGTTGACTTCTCGCGTGCTTCGGAGTTGAACAGGGATCGAGGTAGCTGCCCAGCATCCACAACTGACCTTCCTTCCCTTCCTATTTCTAGATTTTTTTTTTATATTTGGGCATGTATTAGTGGCAAAGATACATTTTTATACTTTGTAATTTCTACACTAGATGCTCATCACAGTTGACTCCTGAGGTCTGGGGGCGGTTTTGATTGCTTGCCTTTATTATTATTTCTGTTGAAATTGTCTAAAAGCAGATCTTTATCAATTTATGAGTTTGTATTTCTATAAAACAGACAAAGGTTGTTTTCACCATGGTAAAAGGCTAGCCTAGCTCTACGTTAGGCGCCATCACGATCCTTATTTATTGGGGGTCGTGACATTTACTCAAAACGTTGACAAAAGTCAACTAAAAATCCTTTTTAAATTCCAAAAATTATTATTTCATGTATTTTAACATAAAGGCTTTTTGGATTCACGTCCGGACAACGTACGCAAATTGAGGTGAGTAAAAATAAAGTTTTTAAGGCTAACGAACGCAGAATAAAGACTTAAATTACAAGATGACCATTTGGGTCATCAGAAGGAGCCCAGACTCCTGCCACCCACACTCCGGAGCAGATGGCTCCCAGTTTCAGACTCCAGCAACCCATCCAGTTGGGGTAGTTCAGCCGGTTGTTGCAACACCGCCCGATGATGGGGCAGCTATGTCCTCCGAGGCTTTGTGGAGATTGGATAGGTTTACCAAGCTTTCCCCAGTTCATTACAGCAGTGCCACTTAAGAGGACTCCCGGGAGTACCATGATAGCTGTCATGAGGTTCTTCAGAACATGGATATATTGGAGGCCAATGCGGTCGACTTTGCTGCTCAAGAAATCCAACCTTAGTCAATTCTTCCAACTCAAGACTTCTGAAATGAGAATTTTCTTTCCACATAAACTCTGAACTTCCGAAATTCCAGTTCCGACCACGCGTACAAGTCATAATACTTGAAGTGAAGCTGCTCAAGGCCTCAAACCGCCGAACGACGCGCTAGAGCTCAAAACGACCGGTCGGGCTGTTACAGTTAAAATCTTTTTTTTTTTTTTAAAATTCTTAGTATATAAAGATCATTTATCATTATATTTTATCAAAGAAAACTATTGTAAATCTACACATTGCTTTCCACCGGAGATATTTGCAATAGAATTTGTGGCAAGCAACTTAAAGATTCAAATTACATTTCGTACATCATTTGCAAAGATACATTCAATAAAGATTCAAACGAGTGTCACAATTTACATCATATTTGTTTCTTTTACTGATGCAAATTGGTTTAGAAGTATTGTCAACTATAGCATGTGTGATGCCTTATTGCGCATAGATTAACAACCAAAACTGAAAAGAACAGAAAAGATATGTGCATGTGTTATTACATTTGCTGAACTAACCAAACAATATTAAGGTGGTATTAAATTTTTATATTAGCACTATACCTTTTTATACCTTATACCAAACGACCCCAAATAGTATTACTTATACAGATAAAAACTACTAATCTCCAATCATGTACACTTGGTTCGATTAAACATGATAAATACTAATCATGAAAATTATTATAAACAATTCAATCTTAACATATAATGTTAACAATCACAAAAGAAATAAAGTCTATAACTTCCTTTAATAAGGTGGGCAATGTGTACTTAAATAGAAAAAATTTAAAAGTCACATGCATAGTATAAATGCTTTGAATTGGGTTAAAAAGAAATCAGAAAATGCATCATACAGAAAAAATGGATCTGAAATCAAGTCTATTCATTATTTTAAAAAAATAAAGAAACACATCCCACGTAGAATACTTCTGGGTCAAGTGTATCATATTAAATATTTAAAGTAATTTAATTATCCAAAATGAGGGAGTAAATTGGACTTCAAATTATAGAATATATTAATTAAAAAGGGAGACCATCATAAGCAAGACTTGAACATAGAAATAAGTTATAATAAAAGAAGAAGAAAAATGAGAAAGCATATTATATGACGAGGTAGTTTACTTATCGAGAGGTCTATAAATTACGATCTTTGGATCTAGCAATGAGATACTCTTACAAAAAATATTGTAAAGCTTGAAATGTTATTTCTTGTATGACGTTGATAAAGCTTTGTTTCATTTTCACTATTCTTATCATGGCAGCTACTAGTTAGTATTATCTCTATTTATTTTTTTTCGTTATTCATCTATATCTTTATGTTCATTAATATGTATAAGTACATATGTGACATTGCACATATTTCACACGAATCGAATTCATTAATGTGCATGCATGTGTTATATGATGTTTAGATGTGAGTTTTTCATATTATGTTGAATTGTTGATATATAATTATAGTGGTGAATATTGCAGTCAATGTACCCTGGTTTTCAACGAAGCAAGTCATAGCCATACTGGATGTTGATCATGTGCTCTCGGGACTCGAGAAGAGAGTGCTCCCACAACTCAATACTTGTCTTAGACCGTGTACTTCACACAATGATTGTAGTGACTGTTGGATTTGTTGTTATTGTGCATACACCGTTGATATTCGAGACGACGATTTTTTAGTGTCTAGTGTCACCAAACTCTGCTACAAATTACTACTATGTATTGATGTATTATCATGTGATTTTAGTGTTTATTCAATTGTTTGTTTTAATTGATTTCCTCGTCTTTAATATTTTGTAAAAGCAATAAAAATGTCATGAATGACTTTTAATCCAGGAATAAAAACCGATACATATTCTTATCATTTACTCAAAGTCGAATTAAGGGGGTTTAATTTTCAAAAAAATAAGGTGCATAAATGATTTTACCTAATAAATGAGGGGCAAGTGCACAAATAGTCATTCTCAGAGAGGCTATTTAGAGTAGCTAGTACTTATTTTGTTATGAAAATTTAAACTAAAAATCTTAACTTCTAGACTGTAACGACCCGATCGTTCGTTTTGATCCCTAGCGCGTTCTTTGGCGGTTTGAGACCATGAGCAGCTTCACTTCAGATATCATGACTTGTACGCATGGTGGGAATTGAATTTCCGGGAGTTTTGGAGTTGATTTATAAAGAAAATTCTCGTTCCGGAAGCTTTAAGTTGGAAGAATCGACTAAGGTTGGATTTTTTAGTAAACGACCTCGGAATCAGGATTTGAAAGTTCCAGCAGGTTTGTATGATGATTTCGGACTTGTCCGTATGTCCGGATCGGGTTTTGGATGACTCGGGAACGTTTCGGCGTCTATTGTGAAAGTTGGCATTTTGGAAGAAATTCATAAATTTGGATTAAAGTACATTTCAATGTTATCGATGTCTTTTTGGGATTCCAAGTATGGTAATAGCTCCGTATGGTGATTCTAGTATTGGGAACATGATCGGAAGTGAATTCGGAGGTCCGTAGGTCGTTCTGGAGTCATTTAGTTAAAGTTAGAAATTTGAAGGCTTTTGAGAAGTTTGACCGAAAGTGGACTTTTTGATATCGGGATCGGATTCCGATTACGGAAGTTGGAGTAGGACTGTAGTATTGAATATGACTTGTGTGCAAAATTTGAGGTCAATCGAACGTGATTTAATAGGTTTCGGCATTGAACGTAGAAATTGGAATTTCTTAGTTTCATTATACTCGAATTGTGGTGTGATTCGTGTTTTTAGCGTTGTTTGATATGATTTGAGGCCTCGACTAAGTCTGTGATATGTTTTGAGACTTGTTGGTATGTTCGGACGGGGTCCCGAGGGGCTCGGGTGAGTTTCGGGGTAGTTTAGGACCATTTCTAGGCAAATTTTAGTTGCTAGTGTTAGGCTACAGTTGTGTGCTACGCGATCGCAGGGAACTGGTCGCGATTGCGATGAGTAAAACGAGAGAAATTGGCCAGTGATTCGCGATTGCGGAAGGGCTTACACGATCGCGTAGAGGAAAGTTTCTGTTACACTGACCAGACTTCAGAGGCTCATATCTCACAATCTATAAGGAATTTTGAGATGATGTAAAAATAAAAGTTGTAGCCCTTTGTGTCTACTTTTCATAACGGTAAACTATTTAGCATTTGTATATGTGTAAAGAGAGTTATGTCTGGTATACTACAGGCTCTCTGTGAAGATGAAGAAGAAATTTGGATTGCACAGGGATGACTTTGGCAGCTTATATCTCGAAATCTATAAGGAATTGGGAGATGACAAAAACATGAAAGTTGTATATATTGGAGTCCAGTTTTCAGAACATTAAATCATTTGGAATTGGAGTTTTGAACAAAAACTTATTACCATTATACTAGAGGCTATCTGGAAGAGCTGTGCATTTGTTCTTCGCGATCGCGAAGCACTTTCCATGATCGCGAAGGGAAAATTTTGGGCTGAGAAATGTTTTTCTTCGCAATCGCGAAGAATTTTACGCGATCGCAATGAGTTAATACCTGGGAAGAGGCTATATATCGAGGTTTCCGCCATTTTTAACATATTTGGAGATATGGAGCTCGGATTGAAGCGATTTTTGAGGCGATTTTCACCATATGGAATGGGGTAAGTGATTTCTTCACAATTTTGAGTTAAATACATGAGTATATATGGATTAGAACATGGAAATTAGTGTAAATTGTGGAGGTTTTGGTAGAAGACCTAGAAGGCTATAATTTGGTATTTTTGATTTTGACCACGAATTTGGGCATGGAATTCAGAATAAATTATATATTTGGGTTCGTGAGGTTATGGGTAATCTTTATGCTAGAAAAATTTTGGAATCCAGGCATAGGGGCCTGAGGGTGATTTTTATCGACTTTTCGATCAGGGTTAGGAATTGTTATAAATTGGATTATAATGGGTATTTGAGCATATATTAATTGTTTGCATAATTATTGGCTAGTTTTGGAGCGTTGTGCATCGATTTGAGTCACCGCAAGGGCTTGGAAGTCGGTTATGGGACTTTGGAGCGAGGTAAGTCTCCTTTCTAACCTTGTAAGAGGAATATTAACCCCATAGGTGAACTAAATTATTAGGTGCTTCTATTTGTGGGGGCTACGTACGCACGAGGTGACGAGAGTCCGTACATATCTACTAGTTATGCATATGTCCGGGTAATTTTTCGCTTACATCATGCCTTGTTTATATTAGGTGCTTCTATTTGTGGGGGCTACGTACGCACGAGGTGACGAGAGTCCGTACATATCTACTAGTTATGCATATGTCCGGGTAATTTTTCGCTTACATCATGCCTTGTTTATATTAGGTGCTTCTATTTGTGGGGGCTACGTACGCACGAGGTGACGAGAGTCCGTACATATCTACTAGTTATGCATATGTCCGGGTAGTTTTTCGCTTACATCATGCCTTGTTGATATTATATTTGATTATGTTTATTGTTTAATTGAAAAAGAGCTGGATTGAGCATGCTTATTAAATATTTTTGAATGGATTAAAAAATAGTTATAAAAATAGGAATCTTGAAAGTTTTCATTGAAATTTCATATTTTAAAAGAACCGAAGAATACTTTAATAACTTGAGAAATCGATGTGTAACCGCGTCGCTTGTATGAATCGTGAGCGGGATATTTCCTTCTACTACTCTTATGGGATCGGGTCGTTCGCCTCGGCAGGATTTATGTACCGCACTCTCATGGGAGTGGGTCGTTCCCCTCGGCAGGTTAATAGATGCATCTATGGTTCGCTCCCTTCGACCATTCGCCAGTGTACAGTTTACTTTTATGGTGGATCGGGTCGTACGCCTAGGCATTTCCTATATATATATATCATGCTCATGGAATCGTGCATAACATTTGGCTAGAAGCTAGTGTATTTGAGGTTTTTTCCCCTTATTTGAATTATGACAACCTTTTTTATGAAACCCATAGTATCTATGTATATGCTCCGGTTACGGAGGGAACTTGCTAGTTGAGAGCTGAGTAAATCGTAAAGGAGGGAATTGTACCACGTAATTTATACTTGTTTGTTTCATATATTTACTCAGTTTCAATTTATTCATTTCTTTATTGTACCTGATATTGTTGGACCGTCAGTAAGTGTCGGAGTCGACCTCTCGTTACTATTTCTTCGAGGTTCGACAGGGTACTTACTGAGTACGCGTTATTTTTGTACTCATACTACACTTGCTGTACATTTTGATGTACAGGTACATGTATGGATAGTGGCCTTGTGGGCGTAGCAGCGTGGTTGATACGGGGACTTAGGTGAGCTGCACCTTATGAGATGATCCGCAGCCAGCAGAGTCTCCTTCAGAGTACTTGTATCTTTCTTTCTGTCCAAATTTGTATTTCAGACAGTTGCTGTATTTTATTTTACTTCCTAATAAATGCTCATACACTTGTGACGCCGAGTTCTAGGATGATTACGGGATGTTTAGTACTGAAATTTGAAAACGTTAATATTACTCCTTAAAGTTAATTTGTTACTAGTTAAATTTAAAAGAAATTTATGTTTTTAGAAGCACTAAAATGAGAATTTAAATTACTATTTATTGTTGGCTTGCCTGACAATGGTGTCCGGCGCCATCACGACCTTTTATAGGATTTTGGGTCATGGCAACATGGTATCAGAGCACTAGGTTCCCTTAGGTCTCATGAGTCATGATCAAGCCTAGTAGAGTCTTGAGGATTGGTACGGAGACGTCTGTACTTATCTTCGAGAGGCTACATGGTTGTTAGGAGAACTTCCCTTCTTGATTCCAAATCGTGCGGTTCGATTCCTTTGAGGCTTATTCCTTCATCTCCTTTCCATTAAATCTTATGCAACGCAAAGCACTTGTTATAAATCGGGAATTGAGGAATTGTAATGGTACTACAGATGTGGTGCGGGATGTTTCTCCATGCGTAGTTGTTTGGGATATTGTTGTCGCCTTGCGGAATGATATTCTGTCGTTTCAGCTTAGTTGTTGTACTTCTGGGTGCTTTAAGGCTATGCACAGGTTGCTACGATGTCCATGAACGGTTATCATGCAGTAATTGATGTGATGGTAGGATGCTTGCCAATGTGTCGGGGCAGTGAATGACTTGAAAGTAGGTCTTCTCAGAACACGATTCAGAGATTCTGTATTTCGCTTCCAGCGGAGGAAAGACAATCGGACTATTAGTGTTCAATTTTGGGTTGATAGAGTAACGAGACTGGGTATTTTCAAGCATGGTGGAATTTTCATCTGCGACGTGGTGTCGTCGTCCTCGACTGAATGTGTTAAGTTCGCTGGTGTTATGATCTTTTATAATTCGCCTTTGGGGTATAATATTGTGAGATAGTATTGGTGAAGCAGTTGTCAGGGATCGCGGGGTGCGGTGGACCAGGATTGAATGGGTACTTCTAATGCTGACGGATCTAGAAGGAGGATCTTCGGAAGGGGTTGAAGTTAGTAGCAATCTATCGGTTCAAGTGCTACAGAGATAGATATTGATCTAAGGCAGCAGTTGTGTAGCAAAGGATGAGGAAAGACATGTGGGAAATGTCAAGCGGTGGTTAAATTTCGAGAAGGCCAGGTGTAAGATGCGAAAGTCGAGTAGTTGCTTAAAGGAGTGAGTTTGACCAAAGTAGGAGAGTGGAAGCATAGCATATGGGTTATGTGGTAGGATAGTTGCACACCTTGAGGAAAAGTTTAGAGTGATTTAGGAATTTTAGTGGACGGCGATTGGGTCCATGGGCTTAATTTTAAATATTGGCTATTATATGGCGGGATATTGGATGCAATAGAAAAGAGTTGCTTGATATGAAGAAGGATGCAATATAACTTTAAATTTGGAAGGCATTGTCGCACATTTGGTTGATGTCCATTAGGAGTGAACGGACTGGTACAGTTGGTGAATCAGAACGGGCTCAGGATGGGTTATTGATGCCGTAGTTATTGTACCCCGTGCAGCAATGTTGGAAGATGTCGGAAGGTAATTTCTACAAGTGGGTTATCTCTTGTGAGCAAGTCAGCACTCGCATGGTTGGAGAAGCTTCTGAGAAGGATTTTACTGACTATCCAGTAAGAGGTCGAACATATGAATGTTGTTAGAGATTTAGAGTGTTCATGAAATGCTAACAGAAGGATTTCGAGGAATTTGGGCGGGTTGGTTGTGCAAGATTACGCCAAAATGAAGGAAGAATCTTGGTGAGTTCCAGAGTTGTATAATAGTAGCTTCACGCTAAGTGGGAGAGTCCCACCACCTACAATTGGATTGCATGGTTATCTACTGGTGAAAATTCTAGTTATCGGCAATATCGTGAATTAATATAGCTAAAGGAAAGGAACATAAATGGTAATTTGAGCAATGGAATTAATAAGGTTGTGTTATAGTCAGCCTTATTGACTCATGTTCGGGCCTTGGGAATATTCAGAATTTATTCTTCGTACAGAGGTAATTTATGATATGTGGCTAGAATTCATGGTTTAACACATTAGGTGCCTTACATTTTATGTGCGTTAATGATGAAAATACATTTCGTATGTGGCTAATGGAGTCTATTTCATGTGTAGGTGAATTGGAGATGGAAGCCGAGTTAAATGGATGCATAAACGTCAAAAGTACGCTCAAGAGTCGAAAAGGAGTGAACCGGGCTATAGTCGGGCGTTTGGGTTGTAAAGCCTGGTCATACCAGGCTATAGCTGGGCGTTTGGGCTATAAAGCCTGGTCGGAGCGTTTGAGCCCTAACGTGAAGCCTGGCCAGGCTTTATCCAGGCGTTTGGGCCATAAAGTCTGGTCCCTGGTCCGGTCAAATCCGAGTTTTGAAGATTTTAAGTGTTTCCCGGTTTGAATAGAAGTCTCCTACACGTTTAGGGTTTTTCCTAAACATATAAATAGACCCAAAAACACAACTTGAAGAGGGGGATTCGATTAGACACAAGAGACGCCTGTGGAATACTACTCAGAGAAGCAAAACATTGATTTTTACAGCTTTTATTCATTACTTTGTAGTTTAATTATGCAAGTTATTTTAGAGTTGATTATTATGTCCTTAATCTAGGGTTTTGGTGGAACCCGTTGGGGGATGAACTTATTGTGATATTAATATAGCTTTGATTGGTTGATTAAACCCTATTTGTTCAACTACGTTCTTGTTGTAGTTGATTGAAGGGCCCTCAATTAGCTGTTCCTATTTATTATGTATCTACTTGAGAGAGAGTGCATATTTAGGTAATTGTTTGAACAACACCACTCCCAGAGTATAGACGAAAGTCATAACCGAGGGTTTAGAGGTTGGATTAGAGATAACGATACCTCGGGTGCAATCTAAAGTGAACTGTAATGCAATCTAGCTAGCGTAACTTGAGAGAGTGCGTCTAGTAAATTATCATAATTACTTGAGAGAGATTTATGGTAGATAGAGTGTTCATGATTGATAGAGACAATTAATCAAACTATAAGAAGTATCCAAGAAGGAAGTTCACCAACAGGGGAAACCATGACCTTAGACCTTTATTATAATTGTTTACACCATATTGTTAGTTAATCATTAGTTTATTAATTTTGTCAGTAGAAATAGTAAAACATTACCAATTGATATTCAAAAGTCTTGATAAAATTGATTAAGTAAAAGTTTTGTATTCTGACGTCTTGATTAATACGTAAATTCCCTGTGGGATCGACTCTGGCCGTAATACCCCGGATTATATTTGCAGCGCCCGTTTAGTCTTTCTATAAGACATAGTTGAGCGTGATAAAATTTTGGCGCCGTTGCCGAGGACTTAACGGTGTTATCAATTGATGTTGGAAGAAATACAAAATTCTGATATATAGTCAATTTTATTCAAATTTTCATTTATACATTGAAAGTTTAACGTTTGCTAACTTGGTTGTACAGGTGCATGCCTAGAAACTCATCGAGAACTGGTGAAGTAATTGAAGCCTTATCAGACCCCGAGAAAGTTTTCAAGGCCCTAAATCGGGCCAACCGAAAAAGCAAACAGCAACCATCAATTGAACAACTTGAACCCGACATGGAAGATCCAAACAACAAGAACATCAATGGAGATGATGCGGTAGACCCAGTCGCTCAAATAGGGTCAGAGGCTGCTTTATGTGACTGGGCACAACCCACGGCAGAGAATTTAGCCACTGCAATACTAGTCCCTCAAATACAGGCCGAGTCCTTCCAGATTACAAATAATATGTTGCACTTGCTGCAGAACAAGAGACTATTCTCAGGGTCATACATCGAAGACCCCCAGCAGCATTTGAAGAACTTCCTGTCAATTTGCAAAACACAGAGGCAGCCAAACGTCACTCAGGAGGCAATAAAACTGTTGTTGTTTCCATTCTCAGTGACTGGAGCTGCCCAGACTTGGCTAAACTCACTCCCCATCAATTCCATTACCACATGGGAGGAGTTAGTTAAGCAGTTCGTGAACAAGTTTCATCCACCCAACAAGACTGCACAACAAATTGATGAAATCTTGAGCTTCAGACAGAAACCAGTTGAAACATTACAGGAGACATGGGAACGATTTAAGGGAATGTTGGTTATCTGTCCACATCATGGTATTCCAGAGCAGATGTTGGGGAAACATTTTTATATGGGTCTGGCTAATGCTGTTAAGGAAAATGTTGATGCTTCAGCTGGTGGACCATTCTTGAGAAAAACGTGGAGAGAAAGTCAGATCTTACTTGATAAAATGGCGCAGAATTCAGGATGGACAACCAGGAATGCACCCATTACTCATGTAGTTCCCTCAGTGCCATTCGATCCATCCAATACTATTGCAGAGAACGTGGCCACCTTGATAACACAAATGAGCATACTAACTATGAAGGTGGAGGAATCTGCGCAAAAGCAACAGGTACACATCGTTGATACAACCAATGGGGGCTTATGCACATCTTGCATTAGTCAACCATTTGGTAATCAGTGGAATGCAGAATGTGATCACCCTCCTTATCCAGAAAACATGAATAATGTGACAAATTATGGAAGCCAGAGACAAGGGGGTAGAACTGGGGTCAACAAGTTCAACCGTATAGACCACCTCACCAACAGCAGAACAGTGGAAATATGGGTGTCATGAGACCACAAGGTAATGCAGCACCATATCAGAGGCCACAAGGT
>ML381324.1:13148-30177 GCA_005239525.1 Nicotiana knightiana
TTAAAGTGTGGGGTGGTAGGTTGGTTTTTGAGGGGAATAATTGAAATAAGGAGAAAGGTGCATTGTTTGAAAAAGTAAGAGTCACTTGAAGAGAAAAAAAAGAGAAAAAAGAAGAAAAGAAAAGAAATAAATAAATAAAATAAACAGTTGTATTGTTGTGAAAGAAAAATATATGTGGTGACTCTTAATGTACTTGTGCTTAAAGAAGTATGGGGTAATAACAGTGTTGTTAAGGTGGAGTTTGGCTTATTATGAGTTTGAGGTTGAGCGCTAAAGTATTGGTATTAAAGTGCTTAGGGAAGTGTAGTCACTCTTATATCCAAATGTATCCTACCCGTCCCGCGGCCTACATTACAATCAAATAAAGTCCTACTTGATCCTAGACTGAATGAGCTCGATTAGTAGAGTAGTACACTACGGGCAAGCCTATGGTGCATCTTTTGTGGCATATGAATATTATTTCTGAGAGCGAGTGAATTCTTTCTATCTTGAGTTCCTAAGTGTTCTTAAATTTTATTGTGTGAGGAACTAGCTCTTTGATTTGGTGAGGGCACATGATTCATGAAGGAAAGGTAATGTTGTTGACCTCTATGTTAGAGTAGTGAGTGGATTGTGAATAAAGCATGGTATTTGTGAGTCGATTATTGAGGCGAGGATGTCACACCTTTGTTCTTAAACTATTTTAAAAATTCTTGGTATAACGTGTTGAGGGATTTGCTTAATAACTTGTGTACATGAGTGTAGTTTGATTGCTCGAGGACGAGCAAATGTTTAAGTGTGGGGTATTGATGCGTGGCTAGAATTCATAGTTTAACATGTTATATACCTTGCGTTTTATGTGCTTAATGATAAAACCACACTTTTTATGTGCATAATGGAGTTTATTTCATGTGTAGGTGAATTGGAGATGGAAACTGAGCTAAATGGATGCAAATACGTCGAAAATATGCTTAAGAATCGAAGAGGAAACACCCGGGCGATAACCGGGCGTTTGAACCCTAAGGCCAGGCAGTCCCTGGCATTAAGGGGGCGTTTTGCCCCTAAAGCCAGGCTGGCCCTGGCGTTAGGGGGGAGTTTGGCCCCAAACGCCAGGCCTGCCCTGGCTTTAAGGGGGCGTTTGAGCCCAAACGCTCGGGTCCCGAAGTCCGGTCAATTTTGAGTTTTGACGAGTATAAGTGTTTCCCGGTTGGAATAGAAGTCTCCTACACGTTTAGGGTTTATCCAAAACATATAAATAGACCCCAAAACACAACTTGGAGGAGGATTCGAAGAGAGGAAGCCATTGAAGTGAAGAAACAACCTGTGGATTACTACTTAGTGAAGCAAACATTGATTTTTATAGCTTTTATCTATTATTTTGTAGTTTAATTATGCAAGTTATGTTAGAGTTGATTAGTATGAGCATGAGTAACTAATTTCGTTAATCTAGGGTTTGGTGGAACCCGTTGGGGGATAAACTTATTGTGATATTAATATAGTTTTGATTGGTTGATTAATCTCTATTTGTTCAACTACGTTCTTGTGTAGTTGATTGAAGGGCCCTTAATTAACTGTTCCTATTTATTATGTATTACTTGAGAGAGAGTGAATATTTAGGTAGTTGTTTGAACAACACCACTCCCAGAGTATAGACGAAAGTCATAACCGAGGGTTTAGAGGTTGGATTAGAGATAACGATACCTCGGGTGCAATCTAAAGTGAACTGTATTGAAATCTAGCTAGCGTAACTTGAGAGAGTGCGTCTAGTAAATTATCATAATTACTTGAGAGAGATTTATGGTAGGTAGAGTGTTCATGATTGATAGAGACAACTAATCAAGCTATAAGAAGTATCTGATAAGGAAATTTCACCAACGGGGGGAAACCATAACCTTAGACCTTTATTATAATTGTTTACATCATATTGTGAGTTAATCGTTAGTTTATTAATTTTGTCAGTTTAAATAGTAAAACATCACCAATTGATATTCAAAAGTCTTGAGAGAATTGATTAAGTAAAAATTGAGTATTCTAAAGACTTAATTGATACGTAAATTTCCTGTGGGATCGACTCTGGGCATAATACCCCGGATTATATTTGCAACGCCCGCTTAGTCTTTTTATAAGACATAGTTGAGCGTGATCAGGGCAAACCAATGAAAATATACTATAATACGTATAACAATTCAACTTATATAAATTCCCAACTCAGCTCGTAAAGTTGACAAAATTGCCCTCAGGCCCACGTGCCCGGATTCCTAATTTTCCGAAGATAAAGTTTACCCATAACCTCACGAACTCAAATATGTAATTCTCTCTCAATTTCATGCCCAAAATCGTGGTAAAAATCCAAAAATACCAATTTTAGGTCTTTTCCTTAAACCCCAAATTTTTCTACAAATTCCACTCTTAAATTCGTACCTAAACCATGTATTTAACTTGAAATGAGTTAGAACAACTTACCTTGTGATACTTGAAGAAAATCTCCCCTTGAAGCTCTCCAAAATCGCCCACACCAAATGAAAATGGGAGAAGAATGGCCAATTTCCCGTTTTAAAAGAACACACTGCCTCCAGTCCTTTCGCACATGCGGTCGCCTCGCCTGCACCTGCGCGCCCGCAGGTGCGCCCAAGCATCCGCACCTGCGGCTTCCTCCTTCCCCAGTCAAGGCATCCACCTCTGCATATGCGACTCCAAAGCCGCACCTGCGGCCAAAACCTCGCAGGTGCAGTCACACCAGACACCGGCAGCCTCAGCTTTCTCTCAACTCCAATTTTGATTCGCTAACCACCCGGAATCTACCCAAGGCCCCAGGGACCCCGTCCAATCACACCAACCTATTCCAAAACATAATGCGGACCTGCCGCCTCAAATCACATCAAATAACATCGAAACAATGGATCGCAACTCAATTAGATTTTTATGAACTTTGAAATTTCCAACTTCTACATTCGATGTTGAAACCTATCAAATCACGTCTGATTGACCCCAAATTTTGCACACAAGTCACATTCAACATTACGGACCTGCTCTAACTTTCGGAATCGGGATCCGACCCCGGTATCAAATATTTCACTTCAGGTCGCCCTTCTTAAAAACTTCAAATTTCTAACTTTAGCCAATTGACTCCAAAACGACCTACAGACCTCCGAATTCATTTCTGATTGCGCTCCTAACACCATAATGACTATACGGAGCTATTCCCAGACCCGGAATCCCAAATGGACATCAATATCTCTGAAATTCACTTCAACCCAGACCTATGAAATTTCTTCTAAAATGTTGACTTCAACAATATGCGCCGAAATGTTCCCGGGTCATCCAAAACCCAATCCGATCATACGCCCAAGTCCGAAATCATCATACGAACGTACTAGAACCTTCAAATCCTGATTCTGAGGTCGTTTACTAAAAAAACCAATCTTAGTCAATTCTTCCAACTTAAGGCTTCTGAAATGAGAATTTTCTTTCCAATTCGACTCCGAACTTCCCGAAATTCAATTCCGATCACACCTACAAGTCATAATACCTGAAATGAAGATGCTCATGGCCTCAACCTGCCATACGAAGCGTTAGATCTCAAAATGACCGATCGGGTCGTTACCTTCTCTCCCACTTAAACATACGTTCGTCCTCGAACATGCTAAGAACCGCTCTAGAGTTGTCTGAAATCACTGTTTAACACCTCGTGCACCTGCCCGTGCTACCACAACCCAGTTGAGTACATTTTCTCGAACAAATCTGAAGATATCCTCTTTTATCCATTTAATAAGCTCGGAACCTAATTCCAACACCCGAAATTCCCTACCAGGCCCATCTTCAATATATGAACACCGAATTAATCACTAAGCGAGGTAACAG
Organism: Nicotiana knightiana; assembly: GCA_005239525.1. Lineage (NCBI taxonomy): Eukaryota > Viridiplantae > Streptophyta > Magnoliopsida > Solanales > Solanaceae > Nicotiana > Nicotiana knightiana. Next base: position 16,989 of record ML381324.1, read on the forward strand.
AATATGATTGCATGCCCCCGCTGACCTAGCACCATGCATCGCATAATCCCTCATTTAGCCATAATGACATTCCCTGATCTTAATAGCGAAAATTCCATGAATTTGATGCCCCCAATGCACCTTATGGCATATATATAGGTCCTGCTATAACGCTCAACTGAGGAGATGTGTAGAAATTCATAATCAAATGGAGAGTCAACAAATCATTGAATCTGTCCTCCTGACTAGAATCATCACCTCATTATGAACCAAATAATGGTATTTGTCCTTTAATATACTCCACATAATCTTATCGCACTGATCCCGGATCCAATAATCTCGTCTCACCCAGTATGAACTGCTCAGGCCATAAGTCACCACGGATTCTTCCAAAATCTCATATGACGCCACAATGTGCCAATATTCCACAACTCGAAGATGATACATAGAGAGATGACTCAGGAAGGGACTACTCAACTCATGCAACTAATATGAACTTTCCTCAAAAAATAGGAAGCAAAACACAAGAAGAATAAATATAGTGAACCGTACTCAACGTCATAATGTTGCGGCATGCAACCCGATCCGAATAACATACCCGTGGCGGCGTTCCACCCGATCCACACATAAAATTTACATAAGGAGATACACACCGAGCTAAATTGCTCATTACCACAAAATATCGAATATCGGTCACAAGCATGCTAAGTGCATAATACCATCCTGGGGAGACTGATAGAGCCATACGCAACAAAACTCAAGCGTAACTGAGGTGCGATATATATACACTGAATCTCAAGAGCTATCCTTCTCACATGACATCATCACTACGCGGAATCTCAACATATAAGAAATTATCAAGCCGTTTCACAACTCGCACGGCACAATCATAACATTACATAATTTGGACGAAGATGAAACAACATCTAATGCCCTAATACCCTCTCTATGAAAAGCGCTACACTGAAATGAAGACATCTGACTCATATGGGCCCCATAATCATATTTAAACTCATCCACAAACCTCAAGTCAATTCTGCTCGCACCGAACTAGGATTATAGCCTTACCTGGGTCCATAATAGTCGTTTTTCTCGTAACACGCAAGAACAACCATCATAGCCGGAGCAAACTTCCACAAACCATAACCCCATTAAACTGACTGCCCTCCAGGCATAATCTCTCAAATAAGCAATATTACACTTCTTTATACTTGGTCTAAATCTTCAATCAATTAAGTGACTACATGTCACACTTATACAATCTTCTCGTGGTCACGTTCCCACTCGCACGCACCGTCACCAATCACATGAATAACTTATCACGCTGAAGGAGTTGGCCACTGCTACTAATATGCCAATTCCACCATGGCTAATCATCTACTCCGTCCGTTCCAATTTATGTGAACTTGTTTGACTGGGCATAGAGTTTAAGAAAAAATAAAGACTTTTGAAATTTGTGGTCCTAAACAATTCAAACAGGGGCCCAGAGTATTTGTGTGATTATAAAAGCTTCTCCTTAAGGGTAAAATTGTAATTTTAACCAAAATTATTTCCAAATTTAGAAAGGGGTCATTCTTTTTGGAACGGACCAAAAAGGAAGTAGGTTCACATAAACTAGAACGGAGGGAGTACCTTTTTCTAATTCACCTTTAACTTGTCTTAGGAATAATAACGACGCCAGTTAACACATAACAACTCAATTCACACTCATCTTGAGTGACCCCATTCCACGAGACTACTTTGTCTCCAAACCCATGAACCGTTTCAGGCCCTCCTTGCACGCATACTCCCATCTTCAACTGGTATACCCATCCCGAGATAACATCGAACACTCCAACCATTTCCTTTTTCTCAAAATTCCACTAAAAAGCTTGATTCTTAACCATACTGCAGGCTTGAAACCCTTAAACACCGCATTCTTAACCTTCGAATTCATTAGGACCATTGTTGAGATTCACCCACACTGGCTTGGACCCGAATATAATTAACTCCACGGATTCGCTGGCACTTGAACACTCATCTTGAATAAGCACCCGGTTGAGTCACTTCCCTTGCAAATTACCTTTGTACTAAGCACAAATCCTGAATCCTTCCCAAGCTTAAACCTGATTCAATAAGTCCAGCCTTTGAACCCATTTATCAAATCATATGCTCAACTACCACTCATGTCTTCTTCCCTTAGCTGTAATAACCCACTAATATGTCGATAACCAGAATTTTCACCAGTAGATAACCATGCAACCAAATCGTAGGCAATGGGACTCTCCCACTAAGCCTGAAGCTACTCCTTGCACAACTCTGGAACCCACTGAATCCTTTCTCTATTGTTGACATGATCCTATATAAACAACACGCCAATTTCCTTGAAATCCTTCTGTTAGCATTTCACGAACACTCTGAATCTCTAGCATCATTCCTATGTTCGGCCTCTTACCGAATAGTCAATAGAATTCCTCGCAGAAACTTTTCCAACCATACGGCCGCTAACTTGCTCACAGGAGATAACCCGCCTGTGGAAATTATATGCCGACACCCTCCAATGTCCCTGCACGGGGAATACTCACTACGACATCAATACCCCATCCTAAGCCCGTTCTCATTTGCCAACTGCACCAGTCCGTTCACTCCCTATGGACATCTACTAAATGCGCGATCATATCCTCCAATTCACAGTTATATTGCACCCTTCTTCGTATCGACAACTCCTTCTGTTGCATCCAAACCTCCCACTGAATAGTAGCCAATGTTTCAAATTAAGCCCATAGACCCAATTATCGTCCACTAAAATTCTCAAATCACTCCAAACTTCTCCCCACTATTTGAATCTATCTTACCACAGAGAACTCATATGCTACGTCTGCCACTCTCCCACTTTGGTCAAACTCACTCCTTTAACTAACCACTTGACTTCTGTTTCTTACACCTGGCCTTCTAGAAATTTATTTGCCACTTGACACTTCTCACATGCCTCCCTTCATCGTATGCTGCCCAGTGGTTGCCTCAAACAAGTACCATTTCTGTAGCACTTAAACCAGCAGATCACCACAACTTCAAACCTTTCCGAAGATCATCTTTCTCGAGCCGCCTGCATTAGAAATACATGTTCAATCCTGAACCACCGCACACCACGATCTCTGACAGCCACTCTTCAATACTACTTCACAATACTCTTAACCCAATGCCACCGAAGCAACCATAGCACTGGCGAACTTAACACATTCTATCCGATCAAAGACGACGATTACCACATCACAAATGAAGATTCCACCTCACTTGAAAACACCAAGTCTTACTACTTTATCAGCCCCAACTCGAACAATTCTAGTCCAATTGTCTTTCCTCCGCCGGAAATAAAATACTGAAATCTCGAAATCACGCTCTGAGAAGACCTCCTTTCAAGTCATTCATTTCCCCGACATAGGGACAACATCCTACCATCATATCAACACCGTGCGATAACCAATCATAAGCATCATTACAACCTGAGTACAGCCTCAAAGCTCTTAAAAACACAACTGTTGAGCTGAAACAACATAATATCCTTAAGGTTATATGAAGAAGGTGGATCAAATTTATTTTGTCAGAAAATTCAGATCAAGGGGGAAAACTTTTAGGGGTTGTCCTGATTTTCTGATCATATTTGGTTTTCCTATTTCTTGAAGGAAAGGACAATATATTTACGATAATTGGATTTTTCTTTTCCTAGTAGGAAAATATAATTCTTCCATATTCGGCTAGTCACTTTTCTTGTAGGAAAAGGTTTGGATTTTTATAATTTAGGATCATTTCTTCTCATTCAGTAGCATCCACAATGTAGCCATATAGGGTTTGAGAGTCGTGTTTAGGGGGAGAATTTTACAGGACAAGTGTTAGTGTGTCAGTTGTGTTTGCCTCTTTGTGAGGTTGTTCTCTCAATGTTTTGTACTCTATTTTATTATAATGGGTTGCTCATCTCCACAGTGAACGTAGGTCAATTGACCAAGCTACGTTAAATATTTGCGTCTCTTTTGGTATATTTCTCTTTTGTTGTCTAATGAATCATCGTTCAAGGTTTAGTTTACTAGCTCCCGCATGACACCTGAGTTTTTCGATCCTAACAAAACACACCTAGAGACTGCGAAAGTATAGAAAAGAAAATACGGAAGGTGAGTTGGTGTAAGAAGAAAATTATCTGTTACTGGAAAATAAAAAGATGGAAAAGACAAAATTTGCCGGTTCAGTCATCTGGCGGAGTTCACGTAAGATTCAAGCCCCAAATTATACGTCTTAGGAATAATCTAGATGAACCCTTGAAGTGGTCATGACAGGTATATTACACGGTTTGATACTTGAGTCTGTAGGGATACAAACGAAATTATAATTGTGCAGAAGGCACTACATAATGTATAATTGTTTATGTATCTGCTCATGTTCTAGGCAATAGATGACATATAAACATGAAAAGTTTAAAAGTTTATTAGAATCCTTTTGGTATAAGATATAAAGCAAGACTAAACTTTGTGAAGCATTTTCAGGAGCGAAAGAATAGGATATGCTTATGCAGTGGTGGAGCAGAACTTCTGCTAAGGGAGTTCAAAAAACAACAACAACAACAACAAACCCAGTATGTTCCCACTAAGGTGGGGTCTGGGGAGGATAATATGTACGGAGACCTTACCCCTACCTAATAGGTGGAGAGGCTGTTTCCAATAGACCCTCGGCTCAGGAAAGGTAATAAGAAGAAGCGGAAAGCAAGAAAGGAAGAAAGAGGGAAGAGAAAAGAAAAAGGGAGATATAAAGGATAAGTAGTACCAAATAATAGCAACAAGGAATACAATATCTGAGGCGAACAAAACCACATAACATAATAAAAATCTAAGAATATGGAGAGACATGTGTGCTACTAGACTATCGGTGAGCAACTAAAAACTACCCACTAAACTTCTACCTTAATCCTCGACCTCCACACCCTCCTATCAAGGGTCATGTCCTCGGTAAGCTGAAACAGCGCCATGTCCTGTCTAATCACCTCTCCCCAGTACTTCTTAGTCCTACCTCGACTTCTTCTCAAACTCGCCATGGCCTACCTCTCACACCTCCTAATAGGAGCATCAATGCTTCTTCTCTTAACATGTTCGAACCATTTCAGCCTCGACTCCTGCATCTTGCCCTTGACGGAGGCTACTCCCACTCTGTCTCAGATAACTTCATTCTCAATCTTATCTCTCCTAGTACACCCACACATCCATCTCAACATCCTCATCTCTGTTACTTTCATCTTCTGCACGTGGTCTTGACTGGCCAACACTCAGCCCCATACAGCATAGTCGGTTGAACCACCACTCTATAAAACTTACCCTTAAGTCTTGGCAGCACATTCTCATCACATAAAACACCGAAAGAGAGACTCCACTTCAACCATCCCGCTCTGATGCGAGGTGTGAAATCTTCGTCAATCTCCCAGTTACCTTGAATAATAGACCTGAGATACTTAAAACTCGCTCTCTTGGGGATAACTTGACCATCAAGCTTTACCTCTACGTCAGCTTCATGGGTCCTGTCACAGAATTTGCACTCCAAGTATTCTGTTTTGGTTCTACTCAATTTGAAACATTTAGACTCCAAGGTTTGTCTCCAAACCTCCAACCTTGCATTAAAAAATTTAAAGAGATTTGATTAACCAAAGAATCGGATTCTTCGTCAAAGTTATTTTAAGAAGTACTCGGGCTTCTGATAATCAAGAGAATTAACTAAAACAATAATGGAAATTAGACCTTTAAAATAGGAAAATAATAAGTGCATAAGAATGTAAAGTGTATTTTTGCAATGATCAGAACGTGTCTATTCAAGTTCCCTTTATAGGAAATTTCTTAGTATAACGTCTACTCTTCTTTATGATTGAGCATTAATGAATATTTATATCATTAATGAAACGTTACAATAGGTAATTGTAACTGTTGCGTGAAGATTCTGTAACGTTTAGCTCATTGATTGAAGATATATGAATCTACCCTTTATTCAGCCCTGGTTCATTTTGACCGTGTCTCTTCAGCTCCTCAAATAGATTAGAGCTCCCACTTTTAATCATCTCGTAGGTATTTTATCCCATACCTCTTTGTTCCGCATCTCTTTCTAAACTCTCATCCAACTATCGCTTTTCCCTTGCTCCACATATCTTGCTTCATCATCTAATATATTACATGTGTAATATCTATTTTTTACAAATATATATAGTCCCCCCACTTACCATTTATTTATCAATTAAATATTTGGTAAGTGGACACATATTTATAGAAGGAACTTCCTGCCGTTGTTTTACTCATGGTACCTATCTCTGAACTTATATATCGCTTGTCACTTCCATTAAATGCACGTGCCAAGCGGCGATTTCGAATTGGTTCTGCAATTCCTCAGCGTATTTTAGGGCTTTTTGCGGCTGCATCAGTCACGAAGTGACAGTTTTAATAATGACTTTCACATCATTGTTTGCCATTTTGATGGTTGCCTTTGTATATAAATGCCCCATTTTGCCTTTGCTTCTACGAAAAACTTTCATCTTTCTTTTATTGCTTGCAAGTTCTTCTTTCATGCAACTATGTCTTCTTCAAACCAAGACCCCAAAAAAGTTGTAATAGTCGATGAATTATCTCCTTCTTATGCTCCAATAAAAAAAATAAAGAAAAAGAAGAAGGCCCTCTATATTATTATTAAATAAGGCTGTGTAAGGGTGTGTCTATTTTCTTTCTCTTAACTCAGAGTTTCTTCTTTTTTTTAGTAAGATAGTAGTGGATCGAGAAAGCAAAGCTTAAAAGGCGAAAGTGCTCTACCTACCCTCTCTTGTTTCAAGTATCCCACTCGTTCTCAATGTATACATACAGCGAGAGTCATTGGTTCAAATCCAATAGTAGGTAAAACCAACTGAAACCCTTGCTTTTCCCAGCATGACAGCAAGCACGAACTGGCAGCAAGGAGTCAATTGAATGATCAAAGCATCGGTTGCTTCCACGTATGGCCTTCTTCGACCGCCTTGACACCTTAATATCAAGGAACCCCCCCCCCCCCTTATTCCACAAGTAGGTGGAGACCTGGAGGGTCGGAAACCCCAACGGGAAACCTTTCACCGCGCCACACGATTATTTCGCGAAGCGCTCTTTCCACTCCTGTCCCTGCAAGCAAAGAGGTTTCAAGATACCAGGCGACCAAGTGAAAAAAAAAGCTCCGAGCAAATATTTTAGGAGGGGTGGTAGATTAAGGAGTTTAGGCTCAACACATTCTAGAGGATATTCTTCTCAACGTAAAATCACTCCCCCACTAACTTCTAGGGCTAATTTTACTCCATTTTCTTCTAGGGCTAGAGCTTCTAGATCTTCTTCTAAGAGTAGAGAATCCAATGAACCGCTTCGTGAACCAAAGGCAGATGAAATTGTACCCGCTAAATTTTCCTTTGTAAACGATAGTGAGGCCATAAAAAACCAGGTTACTTCCATGATATCTCATGATCGCGCAGATCTTTACCCTACTCAAATCACGGAGGGTTTAATTTCTCTTGTGCGTAGAGACTGTTGTTGGAAATTTGATTTCCCGGTCTTGGTCCCCAATGAAAATCAAAGATAACTTCTTACAAAGCTGGTTTTTCTTTTGTATATACTTATCCCTTTACTTTAGGTTTCAGGCCTCCCATCGACCTAGTCATCATAGAGTTGTGTCAATTTTTTAACGTGTGTTTGGGAAAAATCGGTCCTATCATCTGGAGGGGCAGTAGCATGCCTTAGGTATTTAGCTAACTTGACTTCACTTCCCTTTACCTTTTACCACCTGATACATCTTTACTCTCCCAAGTTATTTCGCCAAGGAGTTTTTACACTTGTGGCTAGGAGTAAGAGAGTTTTAGTCATCCCTGATGATGATAAAGACCGAGGATGGTATGCTAGGTTTGTTTTTGTCCCTACAAGTGGATTACTAGGTGAAGAAAAAATTCCCTTCCCTGAGAAATGGGAATTTTCACGTAAGTTTTGTTTACTTACTTCTTTCTTTATCTTGATAAATGTCCAGTGTCGTGACTATTTTTGTCTTTTTTCAACAACCATGGGAACTATTGAGGAGATTCCTGGTTTTCGTGGTTGGGTAGAAAAATTATTGTCGATTGCTCCAATGGAGGAAAGGTCTTGGAAATACCTTTCTGCTCGATTTGGTTGGAAAGTAAAACTCATGGTAAGTTTTCTTTTTTACGTTTCCTTTTCACTCTTTTTTGAACTTCTCTGATCCCTTTTTGTTGATAAGGGTTTCCCGTCCGTGGTATCACTACTGCTGCTATAACTGCTTCGAAGCTCTCCTTGTCTAAAGCTCAAGAAATCATCTTAGGCTCTTCATCGTCAAAAAGGAAGGTGTATAGGACCCAAGTCTTAAAAAATGAAGAGGAGCAGGAGGAAGGCTCGTTGGTACGTAGGCCATGAGCAAGAAGAAGAGTCGTGTCTGATGATGAGTCTGCTCCCTTTTCTGTTCCATCTCCCATGCATGAGCCTGATAATACTACCCATGTGTACTCCGAGGAAGAAACTCCTATTGCAACCAATGAGTCAGTTGAACAGTTATTCCATCAAGGTTTTGGATCAATTTCTGAGGAATCGCCTCTTGCCATATTTCCCCCATCTGCTCCAGTCGAACATCAGTTTACCGTGCCTCTTGTCGTTTCTGTTTCCCCGTCTGTGCCACCCGCGGCTCCTTCATCTACCCCTACTACCGTGCCTTTTATTGTTGAAGTAGGGTCTTCTAGTAGTGGGGTGATGAAGCAAGTTATGATCGAGGTTCCTGCGGAAGGTAGCCTCTTAAAGAAATCAGGCCAAGCAGATGTGTGGTTGAAGCCATCTCAAGCTGCTCCTTCTGCTGATGAAGATAATCCCCCCCCCCCAGTGAAAAGTAAAAGTGTTTGTTAACCCCTTTTTTTATTTGGAGAAACAATTGGTGGTTTTAACCATGGTCCATTTGGGGGTAAAGTTTTTTGGTAAGTCCCAAATGACAATTTCGGGGCAATTTTGTATAAACAAGTTTGGTTTGAACTAAGTTCGTACTTAGTTTCAACCATCGTATAATATTAAAGTTTAAATTTCTTGGCTCAACTTGTGTTTTTCGAGTTTTTGTTTTACTCTAAGTGTTTGCATGAAAATGCTTTTGATTTTTCGTGTCTTTTTTAAATACACACGATTTATAAAAGAGGGCCCTTTCATAAACGACACTTAATGAAGAATACGTATCAACTTCATAATGGTGTAAATATACAAAAAAGAGATAAGAATTCACATGTTCCGTTGAGTAGTGTTTTGAAGAAAGTTTTTGTATCATTTGAACTTTCGTAATACTTTACATTTGTTCAAGTATCGTCTATAACTTTTTTGTAACTGTTTTCTTTTACAACAAATTTGAATAAATACAAGGGTATAAATTTCAACCCGTAACTAAATTTTGCCTTTGGCCTAAACATTCATTTACATTCACGAGTATGTTTTTTGTAGGTTTCTAAATCAGGCTTGCATTTTTGGGTCTTTGACTTTGCTCAAAACTTTTGATTTGTTGGGTATGGATCTTTAGGCTTGAGCTCTGACTCTTTGCTAGTCTTCTTTGCCTTCCATATTATATAGTCCCCCGAGTGTTTGAGCTTTGTAGTATGAAATCTCGAGCACTTGAATATTCCTTCCTTATGGTCCTTTTCCTGAAAAGGAAAAACATACGGGACTCGAAGGTATATAGTTTAGATGATGACTACTTAACCCTTTGAAATTTCCATCAGAAAGGAACCCTAGACCGGAATTAAGTTACTTCCTCGTGTCTATTCAGGTCTAATATCATCATTTGGTATGGGTTAGCTTTTTGCCTATCATCTAAAATTGTTACTATAATTTCAACTGAACTAAATAAAATCGTATGTAATGATACCTGACTGTGGGTTCTCCTTTTACTTAGAAATAGTACTTCAAATGAACAGCATTCTAACTTGTTGGTAAGATCTTGCCATCCATGGTCTCCAACTCATAAGCACCTTTTCCGAAAATACTGCGCACTTTATAGGGTCCTTCCCCATTTGGGTTTAAGTTTCCTTCTCCAGCCTCCTTTGTTGATTGAAAAACTTTTTTAAGAACAAAGTCCCCGATTTTAAAATATCTGATGTGAGCTTTTCTGTTGTAGTACCTCTCTATAATTCGCTTTTGAGCTGCCATGCAAATTAAAGCGGCTTCTCTCCTTTGTTCAAGTAAATCCAGACTTGTTCTCAACTCGTCTTTTTTTGACTCATCTGTGGCTAATGTGAATCTCGTACTTGGTTCACCAATTTCCATGGGTATTAGGGCCTCTGAACCGTAGACAAGTGCGAATGGGGTTTCTCCCGTAGCTATTTTTGTTGTAGTTCTATAAGCCCATAATACTCCTGGTAGCTCTTCAGGACAATTTCCTTTCGATTTTTCCAACCGTTTCTTTAGATTTTTTATGATAATATCGTTCGTTGACTCAGCTTGTCCATTAGACACGAGGTGATACGGTGAAGAGGCGATACATTTGATTTGCTAGATTTGGAAGAATTCAGTGAATTGTGAACCTATGAACTGTGGGCCATTATCATATACGATTTTCTTTGGGACACCAAAGCGACATATGATATTTCGCCAAATGAAGCTTTTCACCTCTTTCTCTCGTACCTGTTTAAAAGCACCTGCCTCTACCCATTTTGAAAAATAATCTATTAATACAAGTAAGAATCGTACCTTTCCTTTGGCTTGGGGTAGAGGTCCTACTATATCCATCCCCCACTTCATGCATAGCCAAGGGGATATAACCGAATGTAACAATTTTGCGTATTGATGCATGTTATTAGCATAACGTTGACATTTATCACATTTAGCTACGAAATTTTCAGCGTCTTCTTCCATCTTAGGCCAATAGTACCCCGCTTTTATTAGAGTCTTAACTAGAGACCTTCCACCTGCATGGTTTCCACAACTTCTTTCGTGTACTTCTTTCATCATGTACTCAATTTTATTAGGTCTGAGGCACCTTGCTAAAGGACCACCAAACATTTTGCGGTATAAAGTGTCACGAACTAGACAATACCGTGAAGCTTTTTGTCGAAGTTCTTGAGCTTCTTTCTTATTTTCTGGAACGGTGCCATACTGCAAAAAATTTACAATTTCATTTCTCCAGTCCAAGGTTAAATTATTAAACATTACCTCATTTCGGTCCTGGTCGATTGCTGAATGAAATAAATGTATTATAATAGCATTTCTTCACTCGTTACATCTGTTACTGATGCGAGGTTAGCCAACGCATCTGCTTCTGTGTTCTCTTCTCTGGGTATTTGCACGATCTTCTAGAATTGGAATTGCCTCACTAGGTCGCGTGCCTTTTCCAAATATTGTTGCATTCGAGTTTCTCTAGCAGTGTAAGTCCCCTGCGTCTGATTCACCACCAGTTGAGAGTCACCCTTGATCACGATTTTCTCTATCGAGAGTTCTCGTGCTAATTCAAGTCCTGCAATGACAGCTTCATACTCCGCTTCATTGTTACTGAACTTACAGCTACTTCTGCAATAGCAAGATAGATATACAACATTTCTCCTTTCTCTGGTTTGGATAATAGGGGGATTTGACAGATAAGTGTCGACCCAAGTCACTGCATAGTTTTGAAGATTGACAAATGTCTGACCAGTTGAACCAGATCAATCAGAGCACACATACTTGACCTGACGCGTTGGCACATGAACCGTATATGCATAGGAGATGAATGCGATTGTGAAGTATCAATGAACAAAGAGAGTGTCTCCTAATGCGAAAAGGTTGCAAATTGATAAGAGAATAAAAGTTGAATTCAGCAAGGACAGACGAAGGAAGGAAGTTGAGTTTAATACGAACTCTTTCTCCCAGGAAGAGTTGTACCAGAACTGTACGACAAACTCAACAACTGACTCTATAAATAATTAAAGTATTCTTGCTTGAAATACGAACGCACAAGTGCAGAAGTGAATCAAGATCTGAAAGCAAAATGATTTTGCAAGCAGAATTACTGTGCGATACAAAGGCTACAGACCAGCTAGAAGAACCAGTTCCATCTGTTTGTCATTAAGTCTAGTTGGTTGTAGTAGGCGATTTAATATTGTATATTTTCAGCTTTCATAGAAGCAATTATAATAGGTACACATTTTTCAAGTTAGAGTTAACTTGAAGCTTGTAGAAATTAGCTAGAGGCTAGTTACTACGAAGGGATTAGAGTTAGTCCTAGGATTACAAAAGAGTTTATTTTGTAAGTCTGTTTGGCTCAGAGTTTTAGTGAAGAGTTTGAGCAAATCCTACTGAGGAGTAGGTCATGGTTTTTCACCTTTTGAGCCAGGTGTTTTCCACTTAAAAAAATCTGTGTTTTTACTTTACTGCTTTTATTATTCCACAACAGTAGAAGTTGGAACACTAAGAAGAACCAGGTTCTTCCAGAGAGACAGCACTCAAAAAATTGGATACCACACAAAGTAACCTATGTTCTTGTGTGGTATTGACGTCTAAAATATCAATTGGTATCATAGCGGGTTATCCTTGAAAGGCTAACACCTTGGAGAAGATCAAGATGAGTGCACCACCTGAAAACTGGGAGGGTCAATCAACTGCAAGGCCACTACTCTTCAATGGCCAGTATTACTCTTAGTGGAAGAACAGGATGAAGGATCACCTGATTAGAGAAGACTATGAACTCTGGGAAATAGTCACTGATGGTCCTCTACCCACCATGATGAAGACTGCTGAAGGTATAGATGTACCAAAGACTAGAGCTGACTGCACTGCTGAGGATCTGAAGAAATGGGAGAAGAATGCAAAGGCCAAAGGTGGCTAGTGTGTGGACTAGGTTTAGACGAGTACAGCAGAATCCAAAGCTGCACCACTGCCAAAGAGATCTGGGATACCTTGCAAGTAGCCCATGAAGGAACACCTCAGGTAAAAAGGTCAAGAGGTACTCTACTATACTCTCAGTATGAAAACTTCACTATGAAAGAAGGAGAGACTATCCAAGAGATGTACACAAGGTTCACAACCTTGACTAATGAACTGAAATCTCTTGGAAAAGTCATTCTTGAAGAGGACAGGGTTGAGAAGATCCTGACAAGGGTCTTGCCTATTTTCCGGAAAAGCAAAATCACTACTATCCAGGAATTCAAAAATATGGCAACCCTGAGATTGGATGAGCTGATTGGAAACCTCACTGC
>ML381324.1:30345-69119 GCA_005239525.1 Nicotiana knightiana
GGGAGCAGATCTGGAGGAAGGTGAGATGGCCATGATTACCAAAGAATTCAGAATCTTTCTCATAAGCAATAAGGGCATCTCTAGAGGAGGAAACTACAAAAAAGTAAAAGCTCCAGAAAGGCCAAACAATGAGGGATGCTACAAATGTGGTGAGATTTATCATCTCATCCAAAATTATCCTCAGTGGGAAGTAGAATGGAAAAAGGAGAGATATGAAAGAAGGAACAGGAAGAANTGGGAATTGACTATGATGAGACCTTTGCTCCTGTGGAAATACTGGAGGCAATCAGACTTCTTATAATATTTGATGCACACATGGAGTTCACTCTTCATCAGATGGATGTTAAGAGTGCCTTTCTCAATGGCTATCTGAAGGAAGATGTATTTGTCAAGCGGCCTCCAGGTTTTGAAAGCAAGGAGTCACCTGACCACGTATACAAACTCGACAAGGCTCTGTATGGTCTCAAACAAGTACCAAGAGCATGGTACGAACGATTATCAAAATTCCTCCTAGAACATGGGTACAAAAGAGGCAAAATTGACAGTACCTTGTTCTTAAAGGAAAAGGGTAAGGATCTCTTGGTTGTGCAAATATACGTGGATGATATTATATTTGGGGCGACTTCTGAAAAATTGAGCAAGGAATTTGCTATGCTTATGGGGAGTAAGTTTGAGATGAGTATGATGCGTGAGCTAAACTTCTTCTTAGGCTTGCAAATCAAGCAAAACTCAAATGGAACAATGATCCACCAACAAAAGTATGTGAAAGAATTGCTCAAGAAGTTTAAAATGGAAGACTCAAAAGAAATAGACACTCCCATAGCCACAACTACAAAATTGGATGTGGATGAACCTGGTTCATCTGTTGATCAGAAGCTATACAGAGGGATGATTGGGTCTCTACTATATCTCACTGCCAGCAGACCTGATATTGTGTTCAGCGTGGGACTGTGTGCTAGGTTTCAGGCAAATCCAAAGGAGTCCCACCTCACTGCAGTGAAGAGAATTTTGAGATATTTGAAAGGCACCACTGATTTGTGCCTTTGGTATCCTAAAGGTAGTAATTTCGACCTTGTAGGATATGCTGATGCTGATTATGCAGGTTTCCTGGTTGACAGGAAGAGTACTTCAGGCATGGCTCACTTTTTGGGCTCCTGTCTTGTGTCTTGGGCCACCAAGAAACAGAATTCAGTAGCTTTGTCTACTGCTGAGGCTGAATATGTGGCTGCAGCCTCTTGTTGTGCTCAGTTGCTATGGATCAAGCAACAACTCATGTACTTTAGTATAGATGTGGGATGCATTCCTATTTTTTGTGATAACACTAGTGCCATTAGTATGACGAAGAACCCGATTCATCATAAGAAAACTAAGCACATAGATGTTAGGCACCATTTCCTGAGGGATAACTATGAAAAAGGAACGATCTCAATTGAATTTTGTGCTATTGATCAACAAATTGCAGATGTCTTTACTAAAGCACTGAGTAGGGAGAATTTTGAGAGAAACACGCTTGAATTAGGGATGATTAAAATCACCTGATTGAAAAAAAAACTTAATTAAAAAAAAATTTGGCTAGAAACACTAACTTAGATAATCAACCAGACTAATCATTGCTCAGCATCATGACTTTACTGTCATACTCTCTTGCCATGTATTAATATGATTCTCTGGTTGCTAATGATGTTTCTCTATCTTTGTGAATTGAGGCAAATTAAGGACTTTAACACGATGAACCTGGTTCATCTCTGCTGGTTCATCTGACTGACAAGGTACGTTCACATCTCCATACAATTATTGAATTAATTACAGTCACACATGAGAAGGATTCTATCTATATTTGGTTCATTTCAAATTCTTTGTACTAATCCCTAAATGAACCCGTTCCAAGAAGTCCCACCGGTACTCAATTAGCCTAGAAGTAGGGAACTCTTAACTGTCTAATCAATGACACTCCTACAACAATTAGACTCCCACTTGAATAAATATTCTGCCTGTTGTAAAATTAATAGCCACAACTTATAAAAGGCCATCATTACCTCCCTTCTTAATAACCTACTAAGTTGAACCAAGATCATTATTCTTCTAATCAAAACTTATCACTTTTCTTTTCTTCCTAACAACACTCGTAATCATGTCTTCACCACCACCTGCTTCTTCTTCTTCATCGCCAAATCGTGATAATGATGGAGGTCTTTATGAATCAGATTCAAATTCTCCATTTGTATACAGTTCTCAATCATCAGAAAGAACCTCAACCCCTGAAAACCCTCATATTCCAGAACCCATATCTAACCCTAACCCAGCCCCCCGTGGTCGTCGTGTAAAGGTTCTTGCTAGAAAATCAGTGGCTTTTGGGTCCCGCGCAAGATTCTTGGAGAAAATTCTGAAGGCTGAAAAGGATAATAATTTTGAATAATCAAGTAAATCTTTTAAATCAGCCAACGAGGATGAAGCACCTGGTTTATCAAATTCTGAACAAGGTAATCTTGATGCTATTTCTGAATTTGTTAATGTTGAGAACAAGTTTGTTCTGGTTGGGTCGATAATTGATGTTGAAGTGCCGAGTAGGCAAAGAAAATTGGGAAAAGGTAAATTTCTTGAGAGAGAGAGGGATTTGGGGATGATGGTACCACATTGGTTATCTGTGGTCCCATTCCTGAGAAGGTTGGAGAAGATGTCACAGAGTTAGGGGGAAGTGTAGTCGAGGAAGCAGCGGCAGGTTTAGCAAGCTTGAATAAAGGAGCAGATGAACCTGTTTCATATAGGGACGAGACGTTGGCTGACAGGCTAAGGAAACTGGGGGAGTCCTATAACCCCAAGAAAAGGAGGACTCAGAAGTCCAAGAAGGCTACTAACCCAGTTTCTTCTAAGAAGAGGAAAGCTTCTGTAGCTGCTGATGCTCCTGTTCCTAAGGTGAGTGCTACACGTAGTGCTGTGAGAGAGGAAGAAGAAATATTTGATAGGGCTCTGTTAGAGAGCAAGAAAAAGAAAGTTACAAAGGGAAAGGCTAAAGTAGAAGAGCCTGTGGAGACTTTTGTGGTTGAAGAGGATACGATGAACCTGGTCCATCATGAGGAGCAAACTGATCATGTCGTGGTTGAGGCACCAAAATCAAAAGGGGCTAAGGATTCTTCAAAGAAGTCAGCTACAGTGTCTGCCACTCCTACAAGAACTGTTAAAAGGACCAGGTCCAAGGCAAGAAAAGTGAAGGTCATTGAGAAAGATGATGATAAAGAGTGGAGTGGAGAAGATGAGGGATAAGTTGGTGAGGTGACTGACAGAATCACCTTGTTTGGCAAAAGAACAATTCTGAAGGGAAAGTTNAACAAGTTATTCTTCGAGTTTGTCATCAAGTTCTTGCTACCAAGACAAGAATGAAGGCACATAGCCAACTATATGGATCTCAGCTTGATGGAGTGTTTATATAGGGGAAAGCAGATCAACTGGACAACCTTCATCATCCAACTCTTGGACAGAGTTGTGAATGGAACAAAAGCACATGCAATCCCATATGGCTTTATTCTGACAGTTGTGCTTGCTTATTTTGATGTTCCTGTGAAAAAGGCTGAGATGGATACTGCCAAGGACTATTTTGGGAAGGATACTTTGCTGACATATGATTATACTGTCAATGTTCCTGCAAATGAACCTGATTCATCTAGGAAGCAGCATGTCAACAGCAAAGTCAGAACTCTGGTGCAGTAAAGCGAGATCAAGGATATGGAGATCCTTCATTTGAAATCTCGTTTGATTGAGGTTGAAGCTGAGCGTGATGCTCTCAGGGCTGAATTAGCAAAAGAGAAGGAAAAGAACGAGGGTGTTCTTAACTAGATGCTTTATCTTCTACAAAACAAGACCACAACCTCCTCTGCACCTTCCCATCCTTAGGTTGTCCAAAGCTACCTAAAATCCCCTTTGAGTGCCCAGTAGGGACGTGTTTTTGTTGTTTCTATTATGTATTGCTCATGGTTATGGTTGTTTTAGTTTTTTTATGTATGGTGCTTGACTTGCGGACTAATCAATGAATTTTGCTGTTTTTGTTATTGACTTGTCTCAATTTCTTAGATAGCTTACATTTATTGGTTTCTTATGATGATTAATCATGTTTGCACCTGCAGTTGCCTCAATGGCCATGAGTAATTGTTAATAACTTTTGTTAAGTTTATCATTTTGCAAACTTTTCGATGATGCCAAAAGGGGGAAGATGGTGCTTTTATATTTCAAGTGATATTTATAACCTAATAATGAACCTGGTTTCTCTATGATAAAAGCTTAAAAACATACAAAGTGTTTGAAGTGAATACAAGGAGAAGCACAGAGTTTGTCATCATCAAAAAGGGGGAATTTGTTGACCCAAGTCACTGCATAGTTTTGAAGATTGACAAATGTCTGACCAGTTGAACCAGGTCCATCAGAGCACACATACTTGACCTGACGCGTTGGCACATGAACCGTATATGCATAGGAGATGAATGCAATTGTGAAGTATCAATGAAAAAAGAGAGTGTCTTAATGCGAAAAGGTTGCAAATTGATAAGAGAATAAAGTTGAATTCAGCAAGGAGAGACGAAGGAAGGAAGTTGAGTTTAATACGAACTCTTTCTCCCAGGAAGAGTTGTACCAGAACTGTACGAAAAACTCAACAACTGGCTCTATAAATAATTGAACTATTCTTGCTTGAATTACGAACGCACAAGTGCAGAAGTGAATCAAGATCTGAAAGCAAAATTCCCATAGATTTTGCAAGCAGAATTATTGTGCGGTACAGCTACAGGCCAGCTAGAAGACCCAGTTCCATCTGTTTGTCATTGAGTCTAGTTGGTTGTAGTAGGCGATTTAATATTGTATCTTTTTAGCTTTCATATAAGCAATTGTAATAGGTACACATTGTTCAAGTTAGAGTTAACTTGAAGCTTGTAGAAATTAGCTAGAGGCTAGTTACTACGAAGGGATTAGAGTTAGTCCTAGGATTACAAAAGAGTTTATTTTGTAAGTTCGTTTGGCTCAGAGTTTTAGTGAAGAGTTTGAGCAAATCCTACTGAGGAGTAGGTCGTGGTTTTTTCACCTTTTGAGCCAGGTGTTTTCCACGTAAAAATCTCTGTGTTTTTACTTTACTGCTTTTATTATTCCGCAACAGTAGAAGTTGGAACACCAAGAAGAACCAGGTTCTTCTAGAGAGACAGCACTCAAAAAATTGGATACCACACAAAGTAACCTATGTTCTTGTGTGGTATTGATGTCTAAAACATCAATAAACATTCAAATTTTTTAGGGCTTGTTGGCATTATGCAGTCCATTCAAACTGATTCTGCTTCTTTAGTACTAAGAAGAATTTAAAAATCTTCTCTAAAGATCTTGAAATGAATCTTCCTAAAGCCGCAATCCTACATATCATCCTTTAAACCTCTTTTTTATTCATAAGTATATCAGGTATTTCTTCAATAGATTTACTTTGAGCAGTATTTACTTCAGTGCCTCAATTTGATACAAGAAAACCCAAATATTTACCTAATTCGACGCCAAAGGCGCACTTTTCTGGATTTAGTTTCATATTATACCTGCGGACGATCTCGAATGTAGCTGAAAGATGTTGGAAATTGTCTTCAGCTTGTGTTGACTTCACCAGCATGTCATCAATGTATACCTCCATTGTCTTCCCCAGATGTTCCTGGAACATCTCGGTCACCAGCCTTTGATACGTGGCTCCAGCATTTGTCAAGGCAAAAGGCATGACTTTATAACAGTAAGTCCCCCTGTTTGTAGTAAAGGAAGTTTTTTCCTCGTTTGAAGGGTCCATTTTTATCTGATTGTAACCAGAATATGCATCTAGAAAGCTTAATAATTTGTGACCTGTAGTGGCATCAATCATTTGATCTATGTGCGGTAAAGGAAATGAATCCTTTAGGCATGCTTTTTTAAAATCAGTATAATCTACACAGACTCTCCATTTACCTTCTTTTTGGGTACTACTACAGTGTTAGCTAACCAATTGGGATATTTTACCTCGCATATTGAACCGATTTTCAAGAGTTTTTGTACCTCTTAATCGATCACTTGATTTTTGAATGATCACTTCTTCCTTTTCTTTTGTTTGACAGGTACGAATGATGGTTCTTCATTCAATTTATGAGTCATCACCTCTGGGGGTTTACCTGTCATATCAGAATAGGACCAGGAAAAACAATCTGCATTAGATTTTAAATATTCAATTAACTTACCTCTTCTGATCGGGTTTAGCATTGCTCCTATGTGTATTCTCTTTTCCGGCTTATGTTCGAACAGTGGAACAGCTTCGAGCTCTTCATTAGTTGTCTTTATATTTTCATTCTCCTCTGGTTCTTGGATAACATCGGGCCTGGAGTCCATGTCCGTATGTTTTGATGCAGCCTCCGTGGTGATTTGATTCACTGTATTTTTATCATTTGTTTCCGTATCTTTCTGAGTTTCTCCCACATCTTTTAGTTCTTCCTCCGCTTCTTTTTAATTCGAGTGTATCACTAAATTGATATTACTAGAAATTTGTTGATCACCTCGAAGCTGCTGAATTCCCCATTTTGAAGGTAACTTGATAACCTAATGTAGAGTAGATGGTATAGCGTCCATTCATGAATCCATGGCCTTCCCATAATTGCATTATAGGCCATATATATGTCAATAACTTGAAATTTTCTTTCTTTGACAACGCCTTCTGCATAAGTACTCAACTCAATTTCTCCCTTTGTTATGACAGTAGAGTTATTGAATTCGGAGAGGGAATGTGCTTTTGGAATTACACGGTCTCCCATTAACATCTCCTCCACAACTCTTACTAAAATTATATGCACCTAACTACCTGGATCAATCAATACTCGTCTCACGTTAGTGTCATGTATAAGTAAAGATATTACTAGCACATCATTATGTGGGATCAATAACCCATCAGCATCTGCATCGTCAAATGTTATGCTATCGGCCTCCAAAGTTTCACGAGTCCGTTTCCCGTGGGTTATTGTGAACATCGTCGTCTTTCTGGATGCGGTATAGGTTACGCCATTAACCTCTTCTCCTCCATTTATCACATTTACTGTTCTCTTTGGAGATGGTGGTTTTGGGGGCTCCAGTCTGTTCTTCATATATTCCTACTTACCTTTGTCACTAAACAATTATGTTAGATAGCCTTGTTTTAATAAGTGTTCTACCTCACCTTGTAGTAACCTTCAGTCTGATGTTCAGTGCCCGTGATCATTGTGGAATTCACACCAGAAGTCTGGGTTCCTTCTGTTTGGATTTGATCTCATTTCCTTGGGCCATCGAACTTTATCACCCATATTTCTCAATATTGTAATTAACTCGGAAGTACTTACATTGAAGTTATAGTCTCCAATTCTTACATTTGTGTTATAACCTCTATTTTGTTCATCTCGATCCTTTCTGAATCTTGATGATGACGAACTTGAATCTCTATTTGACGGTATGTGACCAGGCCATGTGTTTTTGAACTTGGAACAAGTTTCTCATCCCGAAGGTCCAATATATGGCTCGTACCTATTTTTGCCAGTTCTCCTCTCTAATTCTGAGCGCCTAGAACTCGTCTTGTCTTCTGCTTTTAATTGAGCTATGGTATCCTCTTCAATTCGTAATTTGGTACTATACCTATTACAAACATCATTCCACGTCGTGGCTGGGAATTCTCGCAGACTTTCTTTGAGTCTCCTCGTAGCTTCAGAGCTTTTTTTGTTCAGATTGCTCACAAATGCCGTAGTTTCCCAGTTGTCAGGTACTCTTGGTAACAACATCCTTTTCCGTTGGAACATGTCTACGAATTCACGAAGCAACTTTGTATCTCCCTGTTTTACTTTGAATATGTCCTCCATTCTTTTTTCCACTTTTTGTGCACCGGAATGTGCTTTTATAAACGAATATGCAAGCTCAGCAAAAGAGTCAATAGAATTTTTGGATAAGGGAGAATACCACGTTAGTGCTCCTTTAGTAAGTGTCTCTCCAAACTTCTTGACCAGCACGGACTCGATTTCTTGCTCGGTTAAGTCGTTGCCTTTTACTCCCGTGGTGAATGCAGTGACATGGTCACGTGGGTCAGTTGTCCCTTCATATTTTGGTATATCGGGCATTTTAAATTTTTTGGAATCGACAAAGATGTGGCACTTGGCTTCCATGGTTGTTGAGAATATTTGTCAATATCAATCCCTTTGATGACAGGTGGTACGCTAGAAAATTGCTCGATACGATTGATTTGTTCCTTCACCTATTTCTACAAGGTTAGTATTAAAGATTGTAAATCTGAATTACTAGTCATACCTGGTCTCCCTTCGAGGGATTCGTTTGGAGTGCCTCTACTTCCGGAATTAGCTAGTCCAGATTGTGGATTTTCCACAGTTGCAGTATTGTTTGGAGAAGGCATTGGTGGTATAGTTGGTAGTCCCCTCACGAAAGCCTGGAGAGCTTCATTCACATATTCAGCAACTATTTGCTTCACAATATCTTGCTCTCATGTTTGTTCATTTCCAAGTTGGTCATTGTTGTGAGTTGTGGATCTTTCCGGGTATTGTTCCCTTGAACCTCGTGGGATTCCCTGAGGCGATGGAGTTGGAGTTCCAGTTTCCTGTTGGTTGTTGTCGTTGGTGTTCGACATGATTCAGTAAAGATAATTCAGGAATGCAAAGAAGGATTATCAGTTTTCCGGTAACGGAACCAATTTGTTTAACCAAAGAATCGGATTCTTAGTAAAAGCTATTTTAATAAGTACTCGGGATTCTGATAATCAAGAGAATTAACTAAAACAATAATGGAAATTAGAATTTTAAAATAGGAAAATAATAAGTGCACAGGAATGTAAAGTGTATTTTTGCAATGATCAGAACGTGTTTATACAAGTCGGATTTTATTCCCTTTTATAGGAAATTTCTTAGTATAACGTCTACTCTTCTTTATGATTGAGCATTAATGAATATTTGTATCATTAATTAAACGTTACAATAGATAATCGTATTGTTGCATGAAGATTCTGTAACGTTTAGCTCATTGATTGAAGATCTATGAATCTACCCTTTATTCAGCCCTGGTTCATTTTGACTGTGTCTCTTCAACTCCTCAAATAGATTAGAGCTCCTGCTTTTAATCATCTCGTAGGTATTTTATCCCGTACCTCTTTGTTCCGTATCTCTTTCTAAACTCTCATCCAGTTGTCTCTTTTCCCTTGCTCCACATAGCTTGCTTCGTCATCTAATATATTACCCGTGTAATATCTATTTTTTACCAATACAAGATTATAGCTAGTTGGAATGGAACTAATGACCTCATAATGGTTATCAACCCCCTCGACCACTAAGCCATGCTCTTGGGCTGTGTGAAGGGGGGTTCAAAACATAATATATAAAGGTAAAAATCATATTTTGCCTTATATACACAGTATAATTTTACAACGAAGGGGGTTCGGGTGAACACGTTTGCGCCGCCCAAATCTGCCCCTATGCTTATGAATACAGCCCTTGACAAAGAGTTAAATTGATTTATTCTTTTTTGTGTCTTCTACCATATTGCAGATGATAATGAACTCAACTAAAGTAGTGTGTTCTCCTTCTTCACAAAAGAGCACTTGGTTCCGCAAGAATCAACTTCTTGTTCTCATCGATTTCTTCTTTTAATCACTAAACATATCACTAATGCTGAAAAGAACCAAATGTTCTTTTTATCAATCTCCCCCAAATAAATAGAATTAGCTCAAATAAAACGGAAATTATGAAGATTAGCAATGTCATAATGCGATAAGGCACCAATAAATGTATAAAACCCCACTAATATAAGAAAAATAAGCAGAGCGTGCCAGAATCGACCAAGATAGAAGATCCACAAAGAACATTAGGAACCTTACACCAGGAAAACATAGCCAAATAATAGAAAAATATCAGAGATGGGTTTAGCAAGAAAAGTGAGAACGTCATCTCTTACCCCTCAAATATGAGTCACTGATAAATCACTATCAAATGACTTCTCCATTAGAGGCCTTTCTCATTTCTTCCCTTGAAGTCGAAACAAATAAATGTGTAACAGGGAACCTTCAATTATTTGAACCATCTCTGTAATAAAAGTTTAATTGAATATTCGAACCTTCAGTTTCAAACCCTAGCCTAAAATCTCAAATTCTTGGATGAAATTATAATGTAAAAAATATTACTTCCACGCAATAAGGAAACCTTTGTTCAAGGTCAAAACTTGGTGCGCATACTACAAATATACAATGAAACCCAAATGGAAGAAGGTGAAATTAGTAAGCAAAAACCTAATTGGAAGAACAACTAAACTCTCCAGAAAGACGAATACAAAAGTAGAAGGAAGGATGGAGCGAATTAAAATCTAAAAGAACGCTCTCTCAAATAGTCAAATGGCAAAGAGGAACTAAGCCAAACACACGTGGTGTTTTAAGTAAGACTCCTGGAAGTCAATAAGATCATAATTTTACCATAATACTCCCTAAAGCAAGTTATATTTACAGGAACAAGGGCAGATTTAGGGGGGTGCAAGGGTGTCACGCCCCGAACCATGGTCTGGGCGCAACACGACCCTCGATGCCTGAATACATGTGACCGAGCGAACCAACTGTATGGCTGGATCAACAAGTGGTATAACTGTAAGCTAGATGTAAATATACAACAAGATGATCGACTAAAGAGTCTGACTGAAATATCATAGATGCGGAAAATACTGAAAAGTCTGCAAGTATAAATGAGTAGCCGACAAGGCTAACACATAAAATACTGCTAACATCTGACTGACTGAACTATAGTCTATGAATCCTCTAAAGAATACTGAAATGCTAACTGTTTCCCGAGACAAGGTCCCCAGTATACCTTATTAACTGAAATACTATAATGACTGAAAAAGGGAAGGATAATGCCCCGAAAGACTGGGGCTCACCAATAGCTGATACGAGATGTCCTAGCAAGCAGGGTCATCAACCTGTAAATCATTACCTGCGTCACGAGATGCAGCCCCTGGGAAAAAAGGGACGTTAGTACATTTGAATTGCATTGGTATGTAAAACAACTGAAGGAAAGAATTGTAAATACTGAAACTGAAACTGAAACTGATAGCTGATAACTGAACTAAACATAGGAAGTAAGGTTATAAATACTCGCTCTTCTGAATGACGAACCAATTGTTTATATGAATAAAAAGATTGCGACCTCAGGCCCAATATGTGTGTCTGTGTGTATGTGTGTGTGTGTGTGTGTGTGCGCAAACTACAGCCTCGGGCCCAAGTATACGTATACATAACTGCGGCCTCAGGCCCAAAATGCATAAAGCATAAACTGCGGCCTCGGGCCCAAATACAGGTGTTCCACATTCAGGAACTTAGAATCAGGAACTGAGAATCATACTGCAATACATCATACTGAACCATACTGAGTTACATGATACCGGAATAATGAATAGGACTAGACTGAGATATTTATTCATAATAAATTGATTTGTCATAACTGAAACTCATAGAATATTGAATGACTATGAAACTATGCCATCTAGAGAATAGAAGTTCTACGACTATTCATGGAACTAAGGCATAATTATTTTATGAGGAAACTAGTAATAGTCATAGTTAATGGGGCGTCGGGAAAATCATAGACATTCCCAAACGTAAAGAGTTAGCCTCACATACCTTAAATTCCTGCTCTTGAGCGGAATACAACGTTTGTCAACCCCTTTCAACTTTAATCTATAGCAATACAAGTCAAAGGGATTCCATATTAGCTATGATACTCATGTTTCGGTCACTTAGACATTTTATCAAACACTTGGTGAGTATAAAGCTTCACAACCCTCATTAATGGTGTTTCTTCACCCAAAAACCCATTTTCTTGCTCCTAGATAAATCCTAACCTCAAATTGCTGTAATCAATACCATTCTTTATCACCCATAAGGTAAATAACAACCTTAACCAATAATCAAGAATCAACAACCCAAACCTATAACCGTCCATGCTTATCTATCAAACCCACCGACTCATATCTCATGAACTAGAGTTTATAATCATTAATTCAATGCTAGAATCAATTAGAGGGTGAAGATATTACCTTTTTGGAAAAAATCTTGCAAAAACCTCCTTTGAGTTCTTGAAGAAATCTCTTGAAAATCTAAGTATTTTATGTGTAGATTCATCAATACTAGTGTAAAAATGATGGAATTCACACAAAGATAATGGGGATTGCTTACCCTGAAGATGGGAGGAGTTGGAGGTGTTGAGAGAGTGGAGGAAAACCCTAAAATTCGTCCAAAAGAAATGTGGAAAAATGAACCCCAAAATTGGATTAAAGAGCTAGAACTGGGGCACGTCTACTCTAGCGAAGTGTGCCTCACTTCGCTGTCCATTTCATGCAAGGGAAGACAAAATCTGCGTCTAATATGGCGAAGCGAGCCTCGCTTCACTGTCCACCAAAATAACTGGATGGTATGTCTTTAGGAATTTGATCATTACTTTTTGTAAGAACGTCCAAATGATGAACAGTTTGAAGCGTTAGAAACTAGACTTAAAGACCTTTCATTTGATAGGTTGTGCATCACCTAACACCTTATATATCTGTAGATATTCTCGTCCAAAGTGTGGTCTTGTGCTTATTCATTTGGAATTTTAGTCTATCATGTAATTTCCCAACTTGGCATAGACTTAGGTCCCTCCTTGGACCCCAAATCACTTATGATATGACTCATACACTTATTATCATAACCAATTTGTTACCATCACGTTACTACTCATTTAATGCATCCACAACCGATTCAAATTTGCGGGGTGTTACATTATCTCCCCCATGGGATCATTCGTCCTCGAATGATTGTCCTTGTTGTATCTTCGCTAACTCCGGACCTTAAATGGATCTGGTGGGAACATGAACATTCATTAACACTTGCATACTAAAGTGAATGAATACACGATTACTAAACTGATGAGATATTGAACTGAATAGGCACTAGATTGAATGGCTATTAAACTAACTAAACATTGAAAGACATGGAAATTGTCATATAAGGTCTGAAGGAGAAGGTTAGTTACCATCTAGATTCTCTTCTTGATCTTCAAAGAGATGGGGATATCTGGACTTCATGTCTTCTTCGGCTTCCCACATAGCCCCTTCAACCTTTTGATTCCTCCAAAGCACTTTCATTGAAGCAATTTCCTTAGTTCTGAGCTTGCGGATTTGACGATCAAGGATAGCCACTGGAAGTTCTTCGTAAGTCAGGCTGTCTTTAACCCGTATAGTCTCCGTAGGAACCACAAGTGACGAGTCTCCCATGAATTTCTTCAACATGGACACATGAAACACGGGGTGTACAATAGCTAATTCTTGTGGCAATTCTAACTCATAATCCACTTGCCCGATCCTTCGCAGGATTCTACATGGTCCAATATAGAGGGGACTAATCTTCCCCTTCTTCCCAAATCTCATAACGCCTTTCATAGGCGAAACTTTTAGAAACACCCAATCATCAACTTGGAACTCTAAGTCTCTATGTCGCACGTCTGAATAGGACTTTCGGCGACTTTGAGCCTTCTTCAAATTCTCTTATATCAAGTAAACTTCTTCCATAGCCTGATAGACCAAATCGGGCCCTAACAATTCCGCTTCTCCAACTTCGAACCAACCAATTGGTGATCTACGCCTTCGCCTATACAGAGCTTCATACGGTGCCATCTTGATACTAGAATGATAGCTATTATTATATGCAAACTCAATGAGAGGTAGGTAGATTATCATCCCAATTATCTTTAAAATCGATAACACACGCCCTCAACATGTCCTCAAGAGTCCGAATGGTGTGTTTCGCCTGGACATTTGTCTGAGGATGAAAAGCGGTGTTGAGGTTCACCATTGTGCCCAATCCCTTCTGAAAGGATTTCCAAAAGTTCACTGTGAACTGAGCACCACGATCTGAGATGATGGACAAAAGAGTCCCATGCAATCGGATAATTTCTTAGATATATAACTTGGCATAATCCTCGGCCGAATCCGTAGTCTTCACTAGCAAGAAGTGAGCTGACTTGGTAAGTCGGTCTACAATCACCCAAATCAAATCATGCTTCCTAAACTAGCGAGGTAGACCTGTTATGAAGTCCATGTTTATCATCTCCTATTTCCAAACGGGAATTTCTATACTCTGAGTTAAACCATCAGGCCTCTGGTGTTCGACTTTCACTTGCTGACAATTTGGACACTTAGCCACAAAATGTGCTATGTTCTTTTTCATATCGATCCACCAACTTAAGATCATAATACATCTTTGTGGAACCTGGGTAAATAGAATACCTGGAATTGTGGGCTTCTGTCATAATTCGCTCTCTGAGCCCATCTACGTCTGGAACGCATAGTCTGCCTTTGTACCTCAAAGTACCATCATCTTCCCCTTGTTCAAAAGTCGTAGTCTTGTGTTTTTGAATTCCCTCCTTCAGCTGCAATAAGTAGGGATCACTGAATTGTTTTTCCTTCACTTCGGCAACTAAGGAGGATTCGGCCCTATTCTGAAGAACAACGCCACCATCTTCGGAGTCCAAAAGTCAAACTCCTAGGCTTGTTAAGCGGTGGACTTCCTTCATCATAGTTCGCTTATCTGCCTCAACATGAGCTAAGCTTCCCATAGAACGCCGACTGAGAGCATCGGCTACAATATTTTCTTTCCCCGGATGATAGAGGATATCAACATCACAATTTTTAAGTAATTCGAGCCACCTTCTCTAACGTAGATTCAATTCTCTTTGATTGAAGATGTACTGGAGACTGTTGTGATCTGTAAAAATGTCAACATGCACCCCATACAAATAATGGATCCAGAAGCGCAAACACCACAGCTATTAATTCAAGATCATGAGTCGGATAATTCTTCTCGTGAGCCTTGATTAGTCTTGATGTGTAGTCTATGACTTTACCATGTTGCATCAATATTCACCCAAGGCCAACCCCTGAAGCATCAAAATAAACATCGAACCCTTTGATTCCTTCCGGTAGTGTCAAGATTGGAGCTGAAGTCAACCTCTTCTTTAACTCCTCAAACATTTTCTCGCAAACGTCCGACCATTGAAACTTGACTTTCTTCTGAGTTAATCTAGTCAAAGGGGACGAGATAGAAGAAAATCCCTCTACGAAACGCCTATAATAGCCTGCTAGACCCAAGAAACTTCTTATATCGGATACTGAGGTGGGTCTAGGCCAATTCTTCACTATCTCTATTTTTTGAAATTCCACCTTCACGCCTTCCCTTGAGATGACATGGCCCAAAACGCTACTGATTTCAACAAGAATTCACACTTCAGAAATTTTGCATATAACTTGTGATCCTGCAGTGTCTATAACACAATTCTGAGATGTTCTGCATGGTCAGTCTCGCTACGCTAATAAATCAAGATGTCATCAATAAACACAATAAAGAACAAATCAAGATAAGGCTTGAAGACCCTATTCATAAGGTCCATGAAAGCTAGTGGTGCATTCGGTTTAACATTTCCAAAAATTCGAAATGCCCATATCGAGTCCTGAAAGTTGTTTTTGGAATATCAACTTCCTTAACCTTCAACTGATGGTATCCTGATCTGAGGTCAATCTTGGAATAACACTGGGCACCCAGAAGTTGATCAAATAAATCATCTATTTTGGGAAGAGGGTACTTGTTCTTGATGGTGACTTTATTCAACTGATGATAGTCAATGCACATGCGCAAAGACCCATCTTCTTTCAGACAAACAAGACCGGGGCGCCCCAAGGTAAGACAATTGGCCTTATAAATCCCTTATCTAGAAGATCTTTCAACTGGACTTTTAGCTCTTTCAAATCTGCTGGAGCCATTCTATAAGGCGGGACAGATATCGTCTTAGTGCCTGGAAGTAGATCAATTCCAAAGTCAATCTCTCTATCGGGAGGGATTCCAGGAAGTTCTTCGGGAAACACTTCTGGGAACTCATTTACAATTGGTACCGACTAGAGAGTGGGAATCTGAGCATTTGCATCCTTAACTCGAACCAGGTGATAGATATACCCTTTGGAGATCATCTTTCTGGCTTTAAGATAGGAAATAAACCTACCCCTAGGTGTTACTGCATCACCCGTCCATTCTAAGACTGGTTCACCGGGAAATTCAAAACTTACTATTTTGGTTCTACAACCCACTGTGGCATAACAGGACTCTAACCAATTCGTTCCCATGATCACATCGAAGTCTACCATCTCCAATTCTACTAAGTCTTCTATATTAAGACGATGATACACTTTGACTAGACATCCCCTATAGATACACCTTGCTATAACTGATTCTCCAACTAGAGTGAACACTTCAAAGAGTTCACACAACTTTACTAGCTTTATCCCAAATTTCTTAGCAATATATGGGGTTACATAAGATAGGGTGGATCCCGGATCTATAAGAGTGTAGATATCAAAAGTGAATATTGTTAGCATACTTGTGACAACATTTCCACGAGCCTCTGTATCCTGACGGACTCCAGTGCATACAAACGGTTTCGACCATCGCGTGCATTACTAGACTTTGTTGCACCGCGCCCTTGTTGGGCCTGAGAGTTATGAGGGGCTACTGAATTAGTGGACTGAGCTACATTGCCTCCATTGTTCTGCTTTGCTGATGGACAATCCCTCAAGAAGTGGCCCTGCTGACCGCACCCAAAGCAACCATTTGTGCCTGAACAACACAACCTTGGGTGTCTCTTACCCCAAGTATTGCAAACAGGGTAACCAGGGACTTTGTAGCCCACACTAGCCTATGATTGTGAGTCTGCTGCTCTCAAATTCGGGGTTTTCGTGTTAAGCTTTAACCTCTAAACTGGTGCACTAGCTGAAGATGGAGCAGGTCCTAATTTTGATTTCCTGAAGAACTAGCGATTACCTCCTGTTTGGGATCCTCGTGGCTGAAATTTCCTGCAGACTTAGCTCTCTTGTTGAATTCCATGTCCTTCTTTCTCTATAGCCGCTCTTCTTCCTTCAACCTGTCTTCGTTACCTTGAACAAAGGCAACCATTTTTGTGATGGTCATGTCTTTATTCTTGGCAGCTATATTAGCATCAGCAAACAAATCATCTGAAATCCCCAACACAAACCGCCTAACTCTGGCCCTCATATCACGTACCATTTTTGGAGCATACTTGGCAAGAGAGACGAGCTTGAGGTAATACTCATTCACCCTCATCTCATTCTTTTTGAGTCTCCCAAACACCAAAGCCTTAGCTTCCAAGACCTCAATGGGTAGAAAATTCTCAAGGAACGCATCTGCAAACTCCTTCCATGTTGCACGAGCCGCATCCTCCCCTCGGGACTCTTCCCATGTTTCATACCAAGTGTTGGAAACATCCTTCAGCTGGTACACAACAAGCTCTGCTACCTCAGTGTATGTAGCATGCATCACTCGAAATATCTTCTGAACCTCATCAATGAAGTTTTGTGGATCCTCACCCTTTTTGGGCCCTATGAAGACTGGAAGTTTCATGTTGAAGAATTCCCTAGACCTGGAACTCCCTGTCTCATAAACAACACTTGTTCCCTGCCTTTGAGCTAGGGTAGCAACAATCTGGGTGAGCAACTGGATAGTTCCCCTGACATCCATGTCTGAAGCACTGGGCACTGAGCCCGATGCAACCCCTAGGACAGAGTGTCCTCCTCTTGAGCAACATTAGTCGTAGCCCCTGGCTAGTAGCTGAGGCCCTCCTGGTGTACTTTTTTTTGCAGGAATTTTTCTGAAATACGCAATTCGCACGAGTTAAAAATATTCCTGAAGCATAGATCTAACTGCACGATCTAGAGTATGAAAGAAACGGAACAATCCTAGATGTCTTGGTGGTCAATTGTTTACACGTGTGGCGCGCACACACACATAAAAGTGACCCCACTAGACACGGCTTCATAGACTCCCTAGGACTCATGAACCTAGGGCTCTGATATCAAGCTTTGTCACGTCCCGAACCATGGCCTGGGCGTAACACGGCACTCGGTGCCTGACTATATGTGGCCGAGCGAACCAACTGTATGGCTGGATCAACATGTGGTATAACTGTAAGCTAGATGTAAATATACAACATGATGATCGACTAAAGAGTCTGACTGAAATATCATAAATGCGGAAAATACTGAAAAGTCTGCAAGTATAAACGAGTAGCCGACAAAGCTAACACATAAAAGCCTGCTAACATCTGACTGACTGAACTATAGTCTACAAAGCCTCTAAAGAATATTAAAATGCTAAGTGTTTACCGGGACAAGGTCCCCGGTATACCTTATTAACTGAAATACTATAATGACTGAAAAAGGGAAGGATAATGCCTCGAAAGACTGGGGATCACCAATAGCTGATACGAGATGTCCTAGCAAGCAGGGTCGACAACCTGTAAATCGTGACCTGCATCGCGAGATGCAAGCCCCGGGCAAAAGGGGACGTCAGTACATTTGAATCGCACTGGTATGTAAAACAACTGAAGGAAAGAATTGTAAATACTGAAACTGAAACTGATAGCTAATAACTGAACTGAACATAGGAAGTAAGGTTATGAATACTCCCTCTTCTGGATGAACCAATTGTTTATCTGAATAAATAGACTACGGTCTCAGGCCGAACACATACATATATATATATATATATATATATATATATATATATATATATATATATATATATATATATGTGTGTGTGTGTGTGTGTGTGTGTGTGTGTGTGTGTGTGTGTGTGTGCGCGCGCGCGCGCGCGTGCACAAACTGCCGTCTCGGGCTCAAGTATACGTATACATAACTGCGGCCTCAGGCCCAAAATGCATAAAGCATAAACTACAGCCTCGGGCCCAAATACAGGTGTTCAACATTCAGGAACTTAGAATCAGGAACTGCAATACATCATACTGAAATATTGAACCATATTGAATTACATGATAACGGAATAATGAATAGGACTAGACTGAGATGTGTACTCATAATAAATTGATTTGTCATAACTGAAACTCATAGAATATTGAATGACTATGAAACTATGTCATCTAGAGAATAGAAGTTCTACGACTATTCATGGAACTAAGTCATAATTACTTTATGAGGAAACTAGTAATAGTCATAGTTAATGGGGTGTAGGGAGAATCATAGACATTCCCAAACGTAAAGAGTTAGCCTCGCATAACTTAGCTTCTTGCTTTTGAGCGTAATACAACGTTTGTCAATCACTTTCAACTTTAATATATAGCAATCCAAGTCAAAGGGATTCCGTATTAGCTACGATACTCATGTTTCGGTCGCTTAGATCAAACACTTGGTGAGTATAAAGCTTCACAACCCTCATTAATGGTGTTTCTTCACCCAAAAACTCACTCTCTTGCTCCTAGATAAATCCTAACCTCAAATTGCTATAATCAATACCATTCTTTATCACCCATAAGGTAAAAAAACAACTTTAACCAATAATCAACATTCAATAACCCAAACCTATAACTGTTCATGTTTATCTATCAAACCCACAACTCATATCTCATGAACTAGAGTCTATAATCATTAATGCAATGCTAGAATCAATTAGAGGGTGAAGATATTACCTTTTTGAAAAAAATCTTGCAAAACCCTCCTTTGAGTTCTTGAAAAAATCTCTTGAAAATCTAAGTATTTTATGTGTAGATTCATCAATACTAGTGTAAAATAATGGAATTCACACAAAGATAATGGGGATTGCTTACCTTGAAGATGGGAGTAGCTGGAGGTCATGAGAGAGTGGAGGAAAATCTTAAAATTCGTCCAAAAGAAATGGGGAAAAATGAACCCCGAAATTGGCTTTAAAAAGCTGGAACTGGGGCGCGTCTACTCTAGCAAAGTGTGCCTCACTTTGCGGTCCATTTCATGCAAGGGAAGACAAAATTCGCGTCTACTCTAGCTAAGCGAGCCTCGCTTCGCTGTCCGCCAAAATAACTGGGTGGTATGTCTTTAGTAATTTGATCATAACTTTTTGTAAGAACGTCCAAATGATGAACGGTTTGAAGCGTTAGAAACTAGACCCAAAGACCTTTCATTTGACAGGTTGTGAATCACCTAAAACCTTATATATCTGTAGATATGCTCGTACAAAGTATAGTCTTGTGCGTACTCATTTAAAATTTTAGTCTATCATGTAATTTTCCAACTTGGCTTAGACTTAGGTCCCTCCTTAGACCTCAAATCACTTATGATATCACTCATACACTTACATCATAACCAATTGATTACCATCACGTTACTACTCATTTAATGTATCCACAACCGATTCAAATTTACGGGGTGTTGCAAAGGGTGTTCACCTGAACCCCCTTCGCCGAAAAATTATAATTTGATTTTTACCGCTATATATAATGTTTTGAATCCCCTTGACACAGCCCAAAAACATAACTTAGTGATCAAGGAGATTGAAAACTATTATGAGATCATTGGTTCCATTCCCACTAGCTACAATCTCTTTAAATTATTTAACTTATTCCTTTTTTGAACCTCCTTAGCAGAAGTCCCCACTGTACAGAAATAGCCAAGAGTATGCGTGATATAGTTTATAATACGTGAAGAAATCCCAAATTTTCCTTGAAAAGGATAGTCAAACAAAGAAAGGTAATAAAAAAGATTCAACACCAAGAAATCATGTTATTGATGGACAATGAAACTGAAAAAACTCGAAAAATTATTAACATTTCCAAAAATATTTTCTTAGCAATTCACACAAAAATGAGTTCCAAGGAAAGTCTTGACCGAGCAGCAAACAGTGGCTTCATAATGAACGGAGAAAACAATCTTGATGTTGATATTGCACTTATGCTAATTGCAGATAACATATCTGCTTAAGGATAAGATAAATAGAGTTAATGTTTCCTATTTTACCATTTGTGTTAGAAATGAGGATGCAATTAGCAGATAGAGATACTTAGGCTAGCCTTTCGCTTATCTTCGTAGTGAGGGTAAGTGATATTTTTTTCAAGGTAATAACTTGGTGTTTACATCAAATCATACTAACTTATCATGATTGAATCATAAAATTAAGATTAAAATGTGTATCACGCAACTAAGATTATGGTATGGCAGTATTAAAAGTCATTTATATGAACCTCATATTGCACAAGTAAATAAAAAAAAGTATAACAACATATACAAAAAAAACAACCAATACCACGAAAAAGTGCTACTGCCTATGTCAATGCATGCGTTAATAAAGTCATCGCCGTAACTAGCAAAAGTAATCTCAATTATAGGTCCTTTTGGAGATAATCTAATCTTAGATTTAATGTTAGCATTACAAGAAGTACAAATTGTGCTGCTCATAAAGATTTATCGTATTTCCAACAAAACATAATTAAAAACAGAGAAAACAAAATTCTAAGAGGGCGCCGGCGTGAACAACTAATTTTTGACCACTCCCAAATTATATATTATTTTAGTGTAAAAATTTCTTTTAGATCTAATCTTAATAGTTTACAACTTTTATCTTACTCTTAATAGGTATTATATAAAATAAAAATTAATAAAAAAAATATATACTCACATTATATATATATATATATATATATATATATATATATATAACAACAACAACAACAAACTCAGTTTGATCCCAACATGTGGGTTCTGGGGAGGGTAGTCTATACGCAAACCTTACCCCTACCTAATGCAGGTAGAGAGGCTGTCTCCAGTAGACCATCGGCTCAGGAAGGGCCAAAAAAAATAGTATTCAATAATAGCAACAGGGAATACAATACCCGAGGCGAACAAAACCACATACCGTAATAAAAATCTGAGAATATGAAGGGAAATGCATGCTACTAAACCTATCGGTGACCACTATAAACTACCTACTAACCTTCTACCTTAATCTTCGACCTCCACACCCTCCTATCAAGTGTCTTGTCCTCAGTGAGCAGAAGCAGCGCCAAGTCCTGCCTAATCACTTCTCCTTAGTACTTCTTAGGCCTACCTCGACCCCTTCTCAAACTCTCCCTAGCCAACATCTCACACCTCCTGACAGGGGCATCAATGCTTCTCCTCCTAACGTGTCTGAACCATCTCAGCCGGGACTCCCGCATCTTGTCCTTCACAGAGCTACTCCGTATATGTAAAATATATATATATATATATATATATATATATATATATATATATATATATATATGTATTTTAATAAGTAAGCTATAGAATCTTTCTTGGTATCATTTATAATACATGTAAATATTTAGTTTTCCTATATTGTGTTAGTTAATATTCTTATCTTAATTTATCTTTTAAAAATAAAAAATAACAAAACGAGCAAAATAGTGTTAACGTAAAAGAGATTAAAGTTTGTTATCTCAAAAGATCTGATTTTTTCATTTTTACTAATAATCCCAATCCCACAATCCCTATTTTAGCAATACTTCCCCACCTTTTATGTTCCACTCCTTCACATCCCTTCTCCACTTCCCTCACTTTTTTCCAGTATGAACCCACAAATATTTTATACTACACAACAGACCCACATTCTACAAATGGAGCACACTTGAAAAAGAGAAGGGGAGGAATGAAATTGACGGAAGAACAACAAAAATGATTTTTTTTTAAAAGAAGAAAAAAAAAAAGGGATAAAGAAATAAGAAAGAAGAAACAGACGCTGGGAAAAACAAACGGAAAATAACATTGAAAGAAGAGGAAGAAAAGAAAGAGTAAAGATTGTTTTAAAAAAAAAATCTGGTGAGATTAAGAAAAGGAGTTTTCCGTTTGTAGCTTTTGGTTCGAGGTTGTTGTTTCTTTGTCCGATCATATTTAGCGATATAACATTTAAGCTGTAACGGATTTCGTATTATATTACTGGAGCTCTTTTATTAAGGTCCATTCTATCCAACTTTTTTTTGTTTCAAATACTTTGCTTGCGTGTATCTGATATGCCGTAGTATTTTGTGAGAATGAAATTTACTGTTTGGTTTATTTGATTGTTGAGATATTTTTAGTTAAATAAATAAAATTGACAGAACATAATATTTAAGTGTTAGTTTCTTAAAGAAGGATTCATGTTCACTTTCTTTATTAAAAAATTTGATATGGCAGAATTGATATGGATTCAAGTTATTAATATTTAATAAAGTCTTGAAAATAATCGGATCGTATCTTATTGTTTGTATGATTAGGTTACACATATCTTATATTAGCACGTTGTCTTGTTTTATCTACTTTATTAGTTAATTATTTGATTTTATCTTAAGTCTTTGTGTGATAGTAGTGGTCAGTAGAAGAAATCAAAGGCACCATAGATTGTGATAAATAAAATTAGCAAGCTTACCCATATCAAATAGTGCAGCCTCTTAGAATCTCTCTCTAAGATGAACTCCCAACCCTATAAAAACCAAAACACTATCCCTCCAAAACCACCCAACATAGCTCATCACAACCTATCGCAAAATGATTTGAAAAAGTTTCCATCCTTCAAAGACAAATTGTTAGAGTCAAATCAAATGGATTTTGCTCCTACAATAGAACAGGAAGATATGGTCTACACAACAAACTCAATGGAAGAAAAGGAGTTTGTGCATAATCCAGAATATAGAACAAGAGGTATTTATAAAAATTTCCCTCTCCACGGAAGATAGACAACGTATCTATGAACCATGGAAATATTCTATCATAATCAAACTAGTAGGAAAACGTATGATACATCATTACCTAAAGAGAAAAATTCAAGATTTATGGAATCCAACGGAAGATCTCTCACTAATTGATCTTGGTGAAGACTATTATATCATCAAATTCAAAAAAGAAGGAAAACATGGACAAAGTTATCCATCAAGGTCCATGGTTCATAAATGGCCATTTTCTGTCCATCTCTAGATGGAAACCAAACTTTGTGGCTAAAAATGAAAAATTAACTACCTCCGCTATATGGATTAGGCTCCCTCAATTGCCAACAGAATTTTACGATGGTAAAATCCTAGAAAAAATTGGAAATGCAATAGAACGCCGACTGAAAATAGACACATGTACATCAACAACCCTAAGAGGTCGTTATGCAAGGAATTGTGTTGATATTCCTCTAGAAATCCCAGTCCAATCCTACCTATTTGTTGGGCACCACAAGCAATACATTCATTATGAAGGGGAAGATTTTCTTTGCAAAAATTGTGGGCGATTTGGTCACACAATGAGGCAATGCAACTATATCAAGAAACAAAGTAATGATCCTCACCATGCAGGACAAGAACATCAACCTACAAATACAAAGGGAGATACTGAATAAGAATGGAAAACTATTCCATTCAATAAGAGAAGAAATCAAGGTAGAAAAATTATATCTTAACCTATCAACACCCAAGCAAAAGGCAGTAGTGGTCCAGGTATATCGGTTAAATTGTTCAATGCTAATACAGGTAAATATTTGGATACTCAAATGCTTCAATACAAATCTAAAGATCATCCCACTTCTAATCTTCCCTCAATAGTTAATACTCAACCAATCATTACTAAAGATCAAACCACTAGTCTAGCCAAAAACTACTTCTTAGACAATAAGCAAACGGTTTCTCCAAAAACCATTATGGCCAATACTAAATTTATTTGTAATAATAAATTTATTCAATTAAGGGATAACTTGGCCTTGGGAGAAAATGACACTTGTATGAGTGAATCCAACGTGGCATCAAATGTGTAACACCCTGGAAAAAGTTTAAAGTACTTAAGCACTATTAAGAAAGTCGATGTATGCTAATTATATCATTTTTTGTGCCGAAGAGGACTGTTAATATGATCGATATCAATTGGATATGATAATAAGTGTATGAGGCATATTATAAGTGATGTGGGGTCTAAGAACCTAAGTCTAAGTCAAGTTGGAAAATTTCATGATAGACTAAAGTTTCAATGAGTATGCACAAGACCAAACTTTGGAAAATCATATCTACATATATATAAGGATTTATATGATGCACAACCTATCAAATGAAATCGAGTCTAGTTTCTAACACTTCAAACTGTTCGTCATTTGGTCACTCCTACAAGAAGTTATGGCAAAATTACCAAAAGCTGGCAAAATTTTACACTACCGCACGCGGTTGTGCAAATTCTATTTTTTTTTGGAACCCGACCCTATTTTGATATAATACCTTCGGGGGTTGTTTCCCCACTTCATTTTGGGCGGATTTTGGAGCTCTTCTCCGCTCTTTCAAGTCCTCCAACTCCTCCCATCTTCAAGGTGGGTAATCCCTACTAATTTGGTGTTTCATTCCATCAATTCAACCCTAAAAACTAACTCAATCCACCATCAAATCCTTAGATCTTCAAGAAATTTCTTCAAGAATTCAAAGGAGGGTTTTACAAGATTCCTTCCAAAAGGTAATCCTACACCCTTAGACTTAAATATATCGATTTATTATGGGAATATGAGTATGAATTAAATATTGGAACTCTTGGTATGGTGATTGGAAGCCATAAATTTCCAATTTAAATACATAATTATTGTAGAGATTGAGAGGTGATTATTTGATGAAATTTTGTTGGTTGGGTGTGGGTGGATGATCATACATGTGATGTTGGAAGTTATAAATTATTTAAAAATGAAGGTGGGATAAGTTGTTGGAAAATGGTGGTAGTTATTCTATGGTTATGAGATTTAAAGATTTATGCCTACTAGGTGTTTGATAAAATGTGTAAATGACTTCATGTATAGAAACCTTGCTAATATTGGTGAAATTGTGTTGCATTGTTGTAGATTGAAATTTGGTTAGTGTGGTGGACCATCGTAGTATTATTAAGGGGAGAATTTCAGATTTTAGCCGTCCGGAGGCCTTTTCACCTTGAAAGCCCATTTTATTGTATCGGGTTATCGTCTTTGAGGTAAGTATCTTGCCTAACCTTGTGTGGGGGAACTACCCCTTAGGATTTGAGTCTTATATATTGATTGTGGCTCGTGTATGCGAGTGACGAGTGCGTACTCGGACTTGTTTGTATAAATTTGGTGTTTTAGAATTCTTAGGTCCTTATATTCCCTGTGTATGAAGTTGTAATTATTATATCTGAATTCCTGGTTGCTAGTTTATTTCTTACTGCTTAAATTAGAAATTACTTGACTAGTTTTCCCTTGTTGCTTAATTGACCTTAAATTGACTTAACTGAAGACTTTACCTCTTCTACCATCATGCTATATTTCCCTTCATAAACTGCCTACTTAACTAGAATTAGTATAATCTCGCCCTATAATTGTTTAGTCGTAATTGAAATATCTATACGTTGGTGTCAAGCATGCCCGTGAGTCGTATACTGTGATTATTATGATCTTCCCTTGTGTTCTACTTAGGTTTAGTTTGATAATCACCCGTGTGATGGTATCTCCTTGGTGTGGCCTGTTACTGAGCAATGTTCAAACTGAGTTTTACTCTGTGAAGCTAATTATTTAAGCGAGATTGGTTATAGCTGTTTTTCCTTGCCGGGATGATTTGGTTTCTTCTTGTTGTGAACTTGAATATTGAGAATCGTTGCTATATTTGCTTAGTTTCCCCTCGTTACACTGTTTCTATTTGTGCTTGGCATTCCCTTCAGTGGCTACTTCTTATGAGTGAGTTTTACCATTCTTGTGATTTAAGTTCTTGTATTGACTTGCTCGTTGCATTTGGCATTTCTGTCTTTTGTTGTTTTTGTGCTTGATGTGGCAATATACGATGTTTCTGTCGTGTTCTAGTTGTTCTCTCTGTACTGCATTGAATATTTAAATTGGGACTACGGACGTATTCCGGGAGCTTTCCTCTTGTACTGCACTGCATATTTAAATTGGGACTTCAGACGTATTCCTGGAGCTTTCCCCTTGTACTGCATTGCATATTTAAATTGGGACTACGAACGTATTCCGGGAGCTTTCCCCCTGTACTGCATCTTTATTTTGGGACTATGGATGTATTCCGGGAGATTTTCCCTGCACTGCATGACTAATTCTGAACTACGGGATAGAATCTCGTTGTTTTATATTGAAGAAAACTATGTCTGAAAGACCATTATTGAAAAGTAAAGTTTAAAGGAATTTACCTTGAAGGAAAATATATTTGCAAGGTTATTATGTTCAAAAGGTGTGTTTGCAAATCATTTATTTGAAGGAAATTATGTTTGAAAAATATTTACTAGAAAGGTACATTTGAAAAGCTTTTATTGAAAGGAATTATGTTTGAGAATTTCGTTTTGTAAAGTATATTTATGTATCTTGGGAGGAAGTATATTTCAAAGGAAATTTTCCCACTGAAATGATTATATTTTAAAAGCTTTCAATATAAATTTGCGGTTGAAAAGTTTCACTCGAGGATTTGACAAATTTATTGGATTTTATTGGCTAAGGTCTGATGTGGACAAACTAATGCAGTGCTGAGATACTAGTGTTCTTATTGTGTTGCGGTTTCCGGTTTTGGCTTGTATTTCTGTCCATCCTTCTGTATATTATTATGTTGCTCCGTTGTTGTTTGCTGTATTTTCTTCCACATTGTAGTTGTTCTGTTATTTACTATCTTGTGTAGTCATTAGATAGATGTCATATTCTGTCATTTTATATATATATACTTGCTTAATTTATTAGACCGGCGGGTGTCTTGACTAGTCCTCGTCACTACTTCATCGAGGATAGTCTTGATACTTACTGGGCACCGCGGTGGTGTGCTCATACTACTCTTCTGCGCATTTTGTGCAGATTCCAGATTTTTGCATAGCCAGCCATTTGCTTGCTAGCAGCGCGGTTGCTGCTGTGGAGACTCAAGGTAAAACCGCTTCAGCGTTCGCGATTTCGGAGTCACCTTCTTATATATTTGTTCATACCCTGTTGTATTTATTCTGGACAATGGTAATTAGAGATTTTAGTGTAAATTCCTTAAAGCTTATGACTTGTACTTACTAGGTTTTTTGGAAAAAGTGTAAAAGTGTTGAGGTTTATATAAAAAAGCACTTAAACGATTCTTATATTATAATTGATGTTTTGTTATTAATAGGCTTACCTAGTCCTTAGGACTAGGTGCCATCACGATATCCACAGAGGAAAAATTCGATCGTGACCAAATGATTCTAGCATTTTAGATACAAACAATGCCATGCAAAATAGTACCTTAATGGACACTACTAACCCTCCTAATAATCATACCCCTACTACCCTAACCTCCCCCCCCCCCCAAAGCAAAAATCTTTCCAACATCTAGTGTTATCCAAAGGATCTCAACAAAATCCTTCCTTAAGATTTGGCAAATTCACCATCCCACCGCATGTTGGCCAAATGGCAATGGAACAAGAAAAAGGAAGCCAAATGGTCACACCCTTAGAAATCCAAAAAGAAGCAATCAATAGTTCTATATATCAAGACATTGAGCAACTAAAAGACACAAAATTGGAATGCTCAATCATTTATTCTTCTACCAATCCGCCCCTCCCCTCCATTAACATCATCCCCACGCCTACTCTTAGTTCATTAAATACTCCTTATCCTATCCAAAATGCCAAGGATTCCATCATCCCTATGAAGGAGGAACCGTCTAATTCAAATCTTACGCCAACACAGACCTCTCAACATGGAAAATATTCCATCCCTTCACCCTCAGGAACACCCTTAGATAATTTATGCCTAACCCCCTCAAATGCAAGACTATCATCCTACCAGTTGGATGGAACTAGGCGTCATGGGCCATACAATATCCTTCACGGTCCTAATCAACGGTCAAGAGGCAATAGTAATCCTCCAAACACCCAATATCTAGCTCAACTCATAACGGAAGGAATGAGGTTAGCCATGAACCACTATCTAAACCAAGTTTGGCTAAACAATATCATTCATCGAATGGCACCATCATTAAACCCTCAAATGGCTCAGGTTTGAGAGGGAAATGGAGCATGACACCCCAGTTCAATCCCATAAACCCTCAAAATGCTCCCTTGGACCTACCCTTCTTCCCCACGGAGATGTACACCCATCTCAATCCCATCTTTATTCCTTGGGACATCAACCAGGGGAACCAGGAGATTCCAAACCCACTGGTACCCCCTCCAGTATCTCCACAACATCACCAGGAAGACCCAATACCAGGTCCAGTAGAGGTAGAAATGGAGGAGGACGATGCCCCTCTAAACCTAAACTTAGGGCAGGTCCTAGAACTCTCAAACCTAGACGGAATAAAAAAAATTCTCTTCGCGGAGAGGCACGAGAAGAGGCATGTGCTCAGTTGCCCGTTGGCCCTACACAAGTGCTCGATGGACATCCGTCCACCACACGATCCAACAGTGGGAAACAAAGCGATGATCCTAGTACCTTCAATGAGAAGAAACCCTGTCCTATTGGGGGTGAGGGAGAATGGAGAGAGGGAAAATCCAGAAGTTAATCTTTCAATGAACCGTCCTACAAATTTTATAATTTGCAATATAAGGGGAGGGAACATGAAAATTTCAGGAGAAATTTTAGGGAAATGATTGATACT
Organism: Nicotiana knightiana; assembly: GCA_005239525.1. Taxonomy (NCBI): domain Eukaryota; kingdom Viridiplantae; phylum Streptophyta; class Magnoliopsida; order Solanales; family Solanaceae; genus Nicotiana; species Nicotiana knightiana. The sequence continues at coordinate 59,760 of ML381324.1, forward strand.
CATAGGCCCTGCATGGTGACACTGTTGGAAACAAGAATGGATAACCATGCAGCCTTGCTTAATGACTTTGGATTTACGGAGATGATTGAAAATCCTTCGAAGGGTCAGTCAGGAGGCATGGTTATAATGTGGAATGATAAAGTAATCAATGTTTAAAATGCAGTACGTAGGAACCAGGAAATCCATGCAACCATAGAGGTACTTCCTATACGTAAACCTTGACTATTTACTTCTATATATGCTAGTACTTGTGTCTACAATAGAAATATAATGTGTGAGCATCAAGAAAATATTAGCAACTCTTATAAAAGGCCTTGGCTAGTAGGAGGTGACTTTAATGATATTCTAACCTCTAGTGAAAAATTCGGTGGTAAACCGATTAAGGATAGTAGAGCTAGGTACATATGGTCAAAAATCAATAAGTGTAACTTGCTCGATCTAGGGTTTAAAGGTAGTAAATACACTTGGAAAAACAACAGGCATAATAAAAAATGTCTTATAATGAAAGATTAGATAAAGTTTTTTTGGAAATGAGGAGTGGCTTGAGTCTTCTCTAAAATCTCAATAATCCACCTGCCTAGAACCCACTCTGACCATAACCCTATTCTTATAGAGTTGATTCCTAAAAATAGGTCTCTTCATAAAATTCCTTTTAGACTAGAAACTTTTTGGTGTAAACATCCAGAGTACCAGACTATAGTAAAAAATAATTGGTATGGTAGTGACTACTTCAAAGCCATCCTTAACTTTGTGGAGAAATTAAAACGCTGGAAAAATAGCACCTTTGGTAATATTATGGGAAAGAAGAGGAAATTACTAGCTAGACTCCAAGATATCCAAACTTTCAAAAGTTATATTACCAGTACTTTCCTTCGTAATTTAGAATTAGATCTTAGAAATGAATACAATGACATTCTAAAAATTGAGGAAGATTAGTGGAAACTAAGGTCCAGAGTCTTGTAGCTAAATGAAAGAGACACAAATACAAAATTCTTTCATGTCTCAGCCACCAATAGGAAAAGAAGAAACAAAATTAATTTCTTCAAAGATGATATTGGTAATTGGATTAATGATCATAATCTGATTATGTCTCATGTTCATAATTATTTTACCTCTACTTTTACCACTTCTCACTCACAAACTAGTTGGACTAACCATCTGAATCATCATTTTAATTGTAATAAAATCAACCTAGGCAATTTAGATACCCCCCCCCCCTTCTAGACTCTGAAAATAAAAAAGCTATTTTTTCGTTTAAACCCTTTAAATCTCCTGGTCGGGATGGTCTACATCCTTTTTTCTGTCAAAAATATTGGAATCACAAATATCAATCAGTTTTTAACCTTTGTCATGACATTTTCAATAATCAAGAAATCCCTTCTGAAATTAACAAAACCTTTCTCTGCCTTATTCTTAAAATCCATAATGCCAACAACATTAAAAACTTCAGGCCTATTGGTTTATGCAATACTATCTACAAGCTAATTACTAAAATCCTTGCAAACCGTCTTAAACCATTCCTCGGTTAATTGATCAGTCCTTATCAGGCTACCTTCATTAAAAATAGAAGAGCGTCTGATAAGGCCATCATCGTCCAGGAACTGGTTTCTAAATTTAATAAATTAAAAGGAAAGCAGGGCAACAGGATTCTAATAATAGATCTAGAAAAGGCCTTCGATCGTTTAGAATGGTCTTTTGTTCATCACACTCTTGATTACTTTAAATTCCTACCCAAATTTTCTAAATTGTTACTGAGCTGCATCTCAACTAGTAGTATAGCAATTTTAGTAAACGGATCCGTTATTAATTATTTTGAGCCAAGTAGGGAAATAAGACAAGGAGACCTCATTTCTCTCTATATCTTTATTCTCTGCTTGGAAATGCTCACTAGATACATAGAGCACCAAGTGGATACTAAAAATTGGGATCCCATATCCTTAGGAAATAGATGCCCAAAAATCTCTCATTTATTATTTGCAGACGATTTTACTCTAATGGCTAAAGCAAATGATAAATCATGTCAAGACATTAAAAATGGCCTTGACCAATTTTGTTCCCTATCAGGTCAATATATCACTATTACAAAATCAAAAATACTCTTCTCCCAAAATTGTAATCATACTCTCATTAGAGATATTACCACTATGTTAGGTATCAAATAAAGTACTAATTTTGACACCTACTTAGGTTTTCCTATCTTCAACCATAGTCCAAAGCCTAGGGACTATCAATTCCTAATCGACAAGATGAGAACCAAACTTGCCTCCTGGAAAATGAAGTTCTTTAATCTGGCAGGAAGAACAACCCTTGCAACATCATGCCTAAATTCCATACCAAACCACTACATGCAATACATCCTTCTTCCCTAGCAAACCCTAAAAGAAATTGACAAAATTCAAAGAGACTTTATATGGGGTAGCTCAATAGAAAAAAAAAAAAATTCACCTAGTCAACTAGTCTACCATTTGCCAACCTAAACCTAATGGTGGCCTAGGTATTCATAATGCTTGGAATAAAAATCTGTGCACCTTAGCAAGCCTAAGTTGGAGACTTCTTACAAATGCCACAATCCCTTGGGACAAGCTTATCATACTATTGTACTAGTACCATTATGAATAGATGTTCCTTCGTTCGGAAAAGTATTTGCAAAGGTTGAGAAATTTTCTCTAAGGGTATAATATGGTCCCCCCACCTTCACTCCAATCTTAACATATGGGAAACAAATTGGATCCCTAAATTTGGTAATCTAAGAAAAAGTGTGATAGCCTCCCCCCACCCCACTAAGGATACTATGACAAAAATTAGAGATATCTTCGATGGTTGCAATTGGAACTTGGATGGCCTATCCTTTCCTCTTCCTCCGGAACTATTAGCTAATATCACAAAGACCAAAATTCGTCTCAAGGGCCCCTCTAATGATTTACCTATTTGGTCTCTCAACAAAAAGGGTGTGTTCACTACTAGGTCTTGTTATACTCTTCTAGAAACACCAAAAAACACCAACTTAGAATTTGACTGGATTTTGAAACTAGACTGCCTCAACAAAATAAAATATTTTTTTTGGCAATGTCTTCATGATCGAATCCCCTGCAGGAAATACCTCTTACAGATTGGGCTAAACATTGACCCTTCCTGTCCCATCTGTAAATGCCCTAATGAAGAATCCATAAAACATATTTTCCTAGAATGCGAAGCCGTCTGGGCTTGCCTTCAATGGCAAAACCAAAATAGTTTAAATGGTAATCACTGGCTTATCCAAGTAAGAGACCTTAACTATCCTCTTAATAACACATACTTAAACTGGAACTCTTATTTTCCCTTTATCATTTGGCACATTTGGATAAATAGAAATAATAATAACCATAATAACTCTACCAACCTATCAACGATTCTCTTATTATGCAGAGGGCTGTAGAATTTAGATTACTCACGGAAAAACACTCTATAAGCCCTCCGAAATTACTCATTAAAATCAACTGGCATAACCTCCAAGGGGTTGGTTTAAAATAAACATTGATGCCAATTTCAATAACTACAATCAAAGTTGTGGCTTAGTTGGTGTTTTCAGGAAAAAATGGGTGGTTGGTTTTACAAAATCGACTCATGCAAATGGTTCACTAGCAGCAGAATTGAAAACCCTAAGAGAAGGTCACAGAACAGCAACGGATTGGAATCTATTCCCGCTTGAAATGGAGACAGATTGCACAGAGGTAATCCAAGCCATACATGAAGGTAATAATTTATTTAATAAGGTTGTGAATGATTGCAGGTGGCTAATGCACCAGCAGAAGGTTATCCTCCAGCACACCTTCAGGCAGCGGAATAGGATAGCTCATCAACTAGCAAAAAAGTGCATGAATATGGGAAGTCATGTTTTTGGAGCGGCGGGAAGAAGTAATGATCAGGGGAGCAGTAAAAAAGTTTTTGTTAGACCTCCAAGTGATGTAATATGGATAGGGAAAGACTTGAACTTACTACTGATGAAAAATTACTATCTTTTGACGCTTGCCAGCAGCCAATGTGTCCTTCGTGACATATCTTATGATAATCGTGTACTGAACGCTCTTTAGTTATTAATATATATATTTCATGTTTGCTCAAAAAAAAGATAAATAGTTCAAGTACTAAAATTGCACAGGTTAGTTTATTTTTAGACATTCCAGACCTTACAACAATCTCAGATTTGTTTGTGAAAAATAATTCATTCAAATCACTAGCATACTTTACAATCTCAGATTTGTTTGTGAAAAATAATTCATTCAAATCACTAGCATACTTTAGGCACGTGTTAAATCAAATTATTATGATTATGTATACGTCCATGTGCCATAATTAGATTCTCAAGTTAAACGCAAAGTATGTGTTTGCACGACTTTGATAAATAATCTTAATAATAATAAAATATTATTAATTGTGTACACGTTCGGGTGACACAAGTACGATTTAAAAATGAATATCCATAAGTCAATATTTCATCGTGATTCACTGCATGTTCGCATGATATAATTACGATTTTCAAAATAAATCAAGGTACGAGTTCGTGCGACTTTGGCCATCCTTTCTTAAATAATTACATGTTGTGAATTGTGTACACGTACGTGTGACATGATTCTTGACGCACCGAACCGAACAAAAAGATGTAGGCAATTTTAGTTTCAACGATTTCTCTCTGGAAGAGGTATGAAAGTTTCACAGATACTTGCCTGAGAGAAGGAAATGGAAATCTTATCCAATTTATGTCAAGAGCTTCTTTTATCACCTTCAAGTTACTTTTTTCCCACTAATAGCGGGGTTTAGCTGCAAAAATAAAATAAATTCAACCATAACACGCTAAAGTATATAACCAACAATTGCTTGTTCCCTTTCTGTAATGATGTGAAAATTTAACATGGCTTCCTCAAAATAAAAATAGCGTTCACTAAATCGTATGGATGCATACATAAGGCAAGACTTTTATATCAGCAATCTAGATTATGCAATAACTTTACAGTGAACTCCACATATAGCACCCAACGAACAGATTCAAGAAGCTACGCATTCTTTCACATTTTCTCCAGAATAATCAGGATACAGAATAAGTGACAATAGATAGGTCCTAAAGCTAAACTATGCAGTTTAGCATCAAGGTTATATGTTGTGTACTAATTGACAACGTGGCTAACTTCTTCTCAAACTCAGATGTCCACTCTGCGACAATAAGTTGCAAAAGAAATTCTGAGCCATGATTGATATAGAAATTGACTTCTTAAAAACTAAGAAGAAGATACAGAAAACATAAATCTTTGCTTCTAGATAATTGAAAAGAAAATACATGCTTCCAAATAAAATAGATATAACTCTTACTGATGAAATGTGTAGCTATTTGCAGCCCAATGAAAACTCTCAAATAGATGCAAGTTTCATTTTTTCCAACTTCATTAAGAAGCCCTTGAATCCACTCCTGCATAGAATACAGGTGCAGCTCTCAGACCATCAATGACAACTGCACGAACCCAAAAACCAACAGAACCTCCGTTATTATAACAATAACCATCCTAAGCTTGAAAAGATGTCTAGATAACCTCATTGTCAATGAAAAGAAACAGAGATATGCATTTTCAATAATTTTCTGACTCGAATACACTGATGCAAGTGCTTTTGACAGCACGCATCCGCGATGTGGCATCTCTACACTATAAAGCATAATTGTCCATCAAAGAAGAAATGTGCAGCTTCATTCCACATCAGAATGTAGTCAAAGTAGAAGAGGCACCTCTTAAAACCTCAATTTCATATGTGAACTATCATTTAGCTAGAAACTTAAGTCGTTTCTCCCGTTAGCCACAAGATGAGTAGGAGTTTAGCACTTTACAACTCACTATTCAATTTATTAACATTGAGTAAGTGCCAATATCAATAGGTTAACATGTTTTTTTTAATAACCGAGAAATCCATCTAGGGCCGATCCTTTGGACCAACCGCAACCTTCGAAACTCGGTGGATAATGGGCCCGCCCCTCTACCCTTCTCCACTTAAATACCATGCTTTGCTTTGCATGGTGTGGGGGCTTGAACCTGTGACCTAAGACACAAATCCACCACCCTTTGCCACTTGAGCTAAGGCCTGGGGGCAATTATATTCCCAATGATTGCACTAAAGAAAAAGGTTAAATAAGATGTTTCATTATTTAGAGATTATAATAAAGATAATCCAGTTTCAACATTAATGACATTAAAGTAACTACTCCTGTAAGGCCCTAGGTGCATCAGTTTACAAATATTATAACAGCTACCACCATGCATGTGAAAATCCAGTAATAGAATGTCCAAGCGAGCAGAGAAGCCACCAGATACCCACCAAAGGGTGCAACTAAAAAAAAAAGCAAGAACTACACAAAAAACTTCTTCATAAGTTCCAACAGAAATATTAAATTCTGACTTGAAGATTACATCCTATTTCTCATTTCTTTGTTACTTTACTGGCCGATACTAAAGAGCCTAAAGATAGATGAAGGTAATATTTGTCTCAACCTTCTAATTGAAGCATAAAAATTGAAAAAAGAAAAACAAGTTTGTTCACAATAGAGTAAATGATGCTAAAATATGCTGAATACCGAGAAAAGTAAACTAAAAATCAGCAATATAACGGTACCAGAAGCTGAATTTTGCTAAAAAAAAATCAGTGGACAAAACTTGGTAAAAATTCTTCTTTTTTAGTGAATCCATGAAAAACCCCAGAACCCTAACAAAACATTACTTTCGCTACACAATTTCTTAGAATCCATTGTTTCAAAATGCAATCAAACTTGGGGAAGTATGTACATGAATATAAAAGAAAAATATGTTATTGATGATTAGAAAGGCCATAAAAAGGAAAACGGGAAAATCTTTAAAAGAATAACAATCTGATCTATATCAATGGCCTTCCCCCACCCCTCTTAATGATGATGGTGTCATTTTCGACTCTATCTTTGACTTATTTTCTATTATATTCATGTCTGCTACAGGAGAGCGTTCTTCGATGATTTCTTCTAAAGACCACTGCTTCTTTTTGCAATTTACAGACAATAGTGAATAAACCACATGCATGTGCAACAAATGAACCAAACTCTCAAAAAATTTTAGAACAGCCATCAATGAATCCAGTAAACCGTCATCTAAGAAAAGTCGGTACTGAAATTCGAGGAGAATCAGAAGCTAGGATGGATGATGTTGATTGTTGAGATGAAGAGTTGGAGCAAAAAAAAATCCATTTTTTTGGAGGAAAGAAGGATAAGAAAAGAGACAATATGAAAGAAAAATCAGCAGAAAATAAAATTAATTAAAAAGAACAACAAACTCACCAAAGGATAACCCAAATGGAGAAAACAGATGAAGAAAAAGAGAAGCCAAATACTACGTGGGTCTGGCAACAATTGACACATGGAAAGCTAAAAGAGCTAAAACATCAGTGCAATTTACCATTGAAATATTATGTAATTACAGTTCTAGCCTTCCTCGCACTGAAGAGCCTTTACTTATTATAAGAGAAAATAAATACTAGATGGGTTGCACGATATTATTTGCACATCTACAAGATAATTAAAATGTTAGCAGTGAAAATACTTCCAGCCTACTTGTTTAAAGTTTCATAGTATTTACATGCATTGAAGAACAAAGCTCGACAAGATATAACAACCGGAATGAAAAAGATAGCAAAGCCTTTCTCTGCAGTAATATTCAACAAAGGTATCAGAACCTGCGGCAAAGAGTGCAACACGAATACACGACCAGTTCACAAAGGTGCAGTTTCCATCACACCTTCTGTGCTCCACCATCATTCGATCAATCTATCGACTAAGTCTCAGTTCATTCACTATAAAGGTAAAATCTATGTTGCTCGGATTCTTCGAAAATGTATTCGGGTGTGTGTTGGATCCTCCAAAAATAGTGTATTTTTGAAGGATCATACACGGGTGCGGCAACATTTTAGAGAGTCCGCGCAACTATGGCCTAAATTTTTCTCTATCAATCTTATCAAAGAGAAACACAAGAAAGATGGGAGCACAAAAGAAAAGGAATTCTCTTTGAATAATTTACAACTTCCTTTTGCAGTCCATAATTAGAACACATTCACTTCGTACTTATCAACGAAATGAATAATAGTAGTAAGAAATAGTAATAAAAAATGAAAAACAAATACAATCAATGCGCAAGAGTTGAGGTTTTGTATTAGGTATTCTTAATCTCTGAGAATGTCAGTACATCTGAAGTTTCTCTTACATTATTTTAAATGGAGGAGAGCAGGAAAAGTATTTTCAATAAACTGCTGTTTCCTTTTCTAAAGTAGATGAAAGAAGAAGAGGTATCTGTCCTATCCTGTCTTTCAGTTGTTCTTCCTGCAGTCCTGCATTAATTTCCTTCTCCGTTTCATTCTCTTTGGATTTTTTTCTGTTCTGTTCTTTCCTTCTGCCTCTCTCGAATTTTAGGGTTTGTTTATTATTATATTACTAGTACTTCCTCATTTCATCTCACTTGGCTTTTGAAAGAGAATTTCTTAGTTCCCCATCCTCCTTTTTCTGACAAAGGAGGGTAACATATTTGTTGCTTCACTAGTTGTCTCTATGCCTCTTTTTTCTTTCCTGGTTCCTTTGGATGAATTGGAACTGTTGAAAAATGAATCATTAACCTGTATAGCTAAAGTTTCCAACAATGTTAAATACGTTTCTTTTTTTTGTAAATTTGGTTTGTCCTGGAAACTTTTCCTCCTTTGTCTTGAAGGCTCTTCAAGCTAGTTCTGAAGATCAAAAGAAAGCAAATCTTCCAACAGAAATTATGATGAATAAGCTACTTTGGGTGGATAAATATGCTCTGAGTTCGTTTACAGAGCTTCTCAGTGATGATCAAACAAATCGTCAGGTGCTGCATATCTCAGTAATTCGTTTATTCTTCTCATGATTTCTACTTGTATGTTTTTAAAACTTTAGGTGTCCTCTTTTAGAGATATTCCACTTTGGATACTTGACTTTATGGTTACTCTCCTGTTGTTACTAATGTGGTTGATGCAATAGGATTCCTGTGTTTTTTATATTAAGTGCACTACAGATCTTTTAGGATCCAGGACTTTTTTATAGGATCTCTTTTAATAACAGAGAACCCAGAATAGACAATGAGGGAGCTGATAATGGTTTGCATCAAGAGAATAGTGATTCAGAAGGAATTATGGATCTTTCGGACAAGAAGCACAAACAAGGCGGTCCTCCAGAAAAAGGTCAGTCAAAATGGCCCTTTCCTACTTTGTTCCAGTGGTGACTCGAGCCCCTAACCTTATGGTCGGAGGAAGATGTCCCTTACTACTATTATCCTCCCTAGTTAGTCAAAAAGTTTGTTTCGGGGGTTGGGG